>DWAV01002932.1:0-10389 GCA_018231305.1 Noctuana lactifera | reverse complement strand
ATGAACGCGGTGACAGCGCGGACCTGTCGCGCGATCCGTTGCAAAACATTGTTGCTTGTAGCACTCGCAGCACCCGCAGCCGCATATTGGATCAACCTTGCTGATGTCGACTAGAGCCGCAAACGGGCCTTCATAAAATATATAATTAATATACTTATTAAGTACTAAGTATTAAATGTTTATGTGTTTGTGCTGTATCCTTTATCGTTAGGCGTATATTGGTAAATTAAATTTCAAATTTCTTCATAGCAAATTTCTTAATCGAACTATGTGATACCTGTTTTAAATCATTGTAATCTTTAGTGGTTTAACGTAGTAATATTATCCCGTCTGTGGTTAACCCCAAAGAATAATCGCCATTCAAGTTTATTTTTTGATATAACCGCTATAATTTTTGCTAACTGCGCTAAAATAGATTCTACTTGAAAATATAATTGTCTCTTCCATACCTAATCTCAAACAGACACCGCCTGACATGACACTGAACCTGCAAACTAAATAAATGAAAACATCGAAATTTCTTCAAAGGACTTGCACGTGACTGGGAGTGTTAGAGATAAATAATAGATAAGATACGAGATACGGACGGGAACTGATTTAGGTCTCGATTCCTTCTATGAAGCTAAAAGGTGAGGGCGCCCATTAGGTATTCACAAGAGAAAGGAAAGTATGAAGGTACTCGTACTTAGGAACATGTACTTTCAAATGCATGTATGCACGGTATACGTGGGTATACGAAGCCAGACGCCAGTCATCCACACCCCAGCTCGTGAATAAACTAGAAACGTGATAGAGGGACTTCAAAACTGTCTCAAGTTATTACATACTTGTTTTGTTTGCGAATCTAAAAGCTAGACAGGATGTTATAACAACAATCACTCAGTTTTTCGCCCTGTCGTCGCTTTATTCGGAATTTTGATTAGAATTTCATCATCAAAACATTCAAATTGAGTCTAAGAGTTTTAATGAATAAGTTAAAAACACTTGGGATATTTTTATATTAACAGCAGGTAATAGACCCATGAAATATCTGATTGCATAAACAGTTTACGTCTTAGTAGCAGTTCAAAGTTAAACCTTTTCGAAAAGCATTTCTGTATTAAAATTAAAAAGAACCTATAATTAACAAAATATAATTATTCAAAATTGTTAGCATTCATTGTTTAATTATATTAATGACTGCAGGCAAATAAAAGTTGTGACAATGACGACTTACTAACAATCGTTAACCGGTCACTATTACACCGGCCCGTTTAAAACAATGTTAATTAGAATTTCAAAGACTTGTCGCAACCTACATGATTTACAAGCATCTAGTTAAATAAATGAGTGGTTTGTATGAAAAATTACAACAATTTATCGAGACGACAGCGTTCATTTTTATTTCGACCCCGAGGCGTGGTAAAACCACATTTTACCTTAGAGCTGCGATCGATCGAATGACCATATTAGTGTAAAGGTGTTATCTTATATTTATTACCCATATGCAATAATGATAACAGGGTTTATGTACCTATTTACCTTTATGTACCATACTGGTAACATGTTAACTGGAAAAGTCGTACATTGCCAATTATAATAATTATACTACTGTAGGTTCAAATTGAAGCTGATAGTTCTCGTTTCAATGACACATCTACAAGTAAAAA
Organism: Noctuana lactifera; assembly: GCA_018231305.1. Taxonomy (NCBI): domain Eukaryota; kingdom Metazoa; phylum Arthropoda; class Insecta; order Lepidoptera; family Hesperiidae; genus Noctuana; species Noctuana lactifera. The sequence goes on along the minus strand of DWAV01002932.1, from coordinate 8,740 downwards.
AAGCGTTTCATAATACAACTTACGAGTATATTGCTACCAAGATAACGGTAGCTACAACTAACTATTATTTACGAATTTCAATTCCACTGCTTCACGTACCCAATAGCATCAACACGACCAACGTGTTTGAGAAGAGATGGCAGTAATGTGTAAATAATTAAGATTTAAATCATTTGATTAAATAAATGTATTTTACCTTACAACTCAATAAACAAGGAAGCATCGAACTGATGTACTCTGTTAACCTTGCTTGGACCTTAGACTGTTCGACTTACATCCATATTCAATGAGCCACCAAAGCTAGCTGTTTCTTTAGCAAAACAAACAAATACTTTTATATTCTTTAAAAAGGACGTATCTACAGGTCCTTGTAAAGTATCAAGGAACTTATTATACTTTTTAAATAAAAAAGTTATAACAATTTAAATCATAATTTTTTAAACTACCTTCTATCATAATTGATATACCAAAAAAAAAAAAGTTCACAGTATCATACAAATAAATTTCTTCGGTACAACAACGGTACAGCACACAATTCAAAGAGAATATAATATTATGTACTTCCTAATTGATAAGAATCACTACACAAGGTACCGTACAAACAATAGCACGTTTGACCAATAATAATTTTAAATATTTTAATGAACTCGTCATAAACACTTCCTATTTGGATACGATGAATCCAATACATACTATGCCAAGAGATTCTCATACGTCATGCATAGAACATAATCGAAATATACATGTAATAGGTAGTTAGGTATTACAAAGAAGTGATTCTATCGTTGGATTGTCGACAATTGTTTGATGTGATATAAAAATTTAAAATAATGGCCATTCACAAATTATGTCCCACGTTTAGGGTAGGGGAACGAGACATGCCATGATGGGGGATGGGGGAGCAGGAAAAGTGAAGTGATGTCACATGTTAAAAAGTTTTAACAGTTTAAAAACAAACATACACGTGTGCACAAAAACGTATGACAGGGTCAGGGATGGACGCTTGAGGGTTTGAGCATGTTTGCTCCGAACACCTTTCCTACCCATACTACTAACCATTTACGTTTTTTCAGCGAAAAAAGAAAGTAGATAAAACATTATTTTGAATTTCAGATGTAAAGATATAAAATTTTCATCCCATAATTGTCATTAAGCGAACACGAGCTTTCCTCGCCTTAACTTTTCTGAAAGACGAAAGCTATAGTGAAAGACGGATTCCATTTATACGCGCCCTGTTTCAGTACTTTATAAAGCGCCCCAGCCACGATAAGGGCCTCAATCCTCCGGGACAAAGGAGGTCGAGGGACACGATACCTGAAAATGTGCGGACATTTTCATCTCAACGTTGAAATATAAAATAAATACGGGAATAAAATGGATGGAACGTTTAATCATGTAACCTAATTCCATGTCATAACAACAAGATTTTTTTGGATAAACGAAATAAACTGTTCCGGGGCGAAGATTCTGTCGTCTTTTCACCTTCTATAAATCGTTTCATTTATGGATTATTTAGAACTTTGATCCGTGTCGCCGATAACAACCCGACAACAATAACTAATAAACTTAATACCTACTACAGACGGGGCACAAACCTTTCTGCAGAATCAGATGTCTAGAGAAGTTATAAGGCTAAATATCCAAACGGCGTAGAGGTACGACGACATGACGGACCCAAACAGCTGGGAACTTGCATGCGCGTGCGATGCATTCTTTGCGGTCAACGATCGGCGCGCGGCGATCGGCCCGGTTCCGTTCCAGTGTGTGAACATGTACCTAACCACACGTTTAAATGATATTGTAGTTCGCAAAGCAGGTAATAAAGGACAAAGAAGACATCTCAGACCTCACGAATGGCAACACGGTTACTTACGACTTAAGACTAAGATAGGCTTGCGTTTGACTCCAATTTCGCCTAATGGTAAACGCCTTGAAAAATTCAGCCAGGTTCTATTTATCAGGAACTATAGAAATAGGCAGACGGTTCCATTCCTTGGGTGTCTGAACTAAATAGGACGAAGCATTAGAATTAGAAATAACAAAAAAGACGGAGAATTATGTACCTATTTAAATATTAAATTAAATCTTTAATATTTAAATAGGTACATAACATAACGTACATAACGTACATGACAAGACGCAGTGGTAGTAAACGGAAATAATACTAGAATAAGGTACCATCGACAGGAAGAAGACAAGGTTAAGACGTTAGAGTAATGGTAGCTTTACACCTTAATGATAACGAAATTCTCGGGAGCGCATCACATTACAGATGATATCACAACTGATTTATTAGAAACACCACGCAAATCTGAAACAAGTGTTACATCAAGTCACACAACTGAATGAATAATTCAACGCGACATACTCGGAATGAAAAACACTCGGCATACATAAGTGGACTCCTTTTCTTAAACATACACGCAGACGATTTTGCGGCCTTTGAAACTTAACATGACCAAAATTCTTATGGCATGTGGGAAATTGATTGAAATGTATAACACAAAACACAGTTTGTTTTCAAGTGATTCGATTATTTGTTTGTGAACATCTATGTTCTGTCTGACATATACACAAGATTTTCAAAAACTCTATTCCATAATCATTACGAGTGTTCATGTTATGTAAAAATGTAGTTACAGTTAGCATAATGGGTTATTGGTGTCAATATCAACATAAAACAAGGTGATCTCAAGAATTCATTTTCATGACGAATCGATTATAATGAATGAACCTACTTGAATAAATCAGAACGTCGCCGTCGACATGCTAACTGATTTATTTTCAAGCATTATTTGCGTTTTAAAGAGAACGTAAAGATTTCAAAATACATCAAATATTTCACAGCACGTACACATATAACCATTATTGACAGTAGACCCACTTCATTATTCAAAATTCTATTTCACTGTGAGCGAAGTCACCCTTAAGCACGGTTAGCCCGATTACTACCCGAGGGCAAGTCCCAATTTCAGCCCTCCGTGTTTTGACCTACTTCTGAAAGCCGCTCATTTGCTACAGCAGGTTCAAATTGGGGTTTCATGTATACGGGCCTTACCCCGCGTTGCTACACTGCTAGGTTTTAATCTTCATCTGTTTAGTCTCTCTTTCCCACAATAGATTTATCTCTTTGTGGTGTACTTACCTATTTGTAATGTTTCGTTCTAAAAAAATAAGAAAGCCAGTGTTTTATGCAAGACGTTCATGCCTAATTTTTTTTTCAAAAATCTCTTAAAGAACATAGTAATAAACACATGTCATGTTTTGTAAAGTCTACCTTATTTCAATGCGCAAGTTTTTCTCAAAAACATATTATCAGATTTAAAAGATTTAGGTCCAGTTTTACCGGTTTCTGATAATGTTCCTGATAGTCAACTTTCAGATAAAGATGTTTTTCCTGATTTATTCTCGTCACTTTAAACTAACAGTTCTTTTTACCTAAGAACTAATTCAACAGCCACTTGAATCTACTGATAAGTTCCAGCTCTTTATTCTACCAGATACTTCTGCAGCATGATTCTCTACTTCATTCAGCAGAACTACGTCGTATCAGCTAGTGTGTGCATTATAATCATTTATTTAAAACTGTACTAACTAAAAAGCTGAACTATAAGCGCAAGTTACGTCATCACGAAAATAACTAATAGCTGCTGCGTAACAACTAGCGTTCAAACATTCAACTGCTCATAGGTACCTCTAATATAGTACTATTCTAATTATACGAAAGTGACAAAATCGGCAAGGCCTAACAGTGGGTCAACGACCGCAGTCACGCCTGCCAGTGTCGAACGACGATGTCGCAATGAGAGTTCCACTCCACAAGGCCGCCGCTGTTTTGTCATGTAATTTGTGCATGGACAAAAATATTCAATAGGTGTAATTAAAATAGTAGCTTTTAAGCATTTGCTGTACGAGTATAATATATATAATAATATACCTACTAGCAAACGTTTAAAAAACGACTTCAAAAAACGAGGAGATTCGACTGTACTTTTTTTTATGTTTGTTACCTCATAACTTTCGAGTGGGTAAACGGATTTTGATGATTCTTTTTTCATTTGAAAGCCGGTGTGGTCCAATATTAATTGGTTCAACTCTGACAATGGCATCCATGAGAAAACCATAATATAAGTCTTAAATTCGCAAATTTGCAATAATAATACCGGCGACAATATTGAAATCGGTTGTTTTCGTAACGCGAGTTATAATTATTTTAAGTTGGTTACTAAAACACAACCATCGGTCGAAAAACGGCTCAGTAATATCTAAATGAATGCTTCGATGTACCGATTATGGTTCAACGGAGTCAGAGGTAGGAGCAGGGTAAACCGGTTACCGCGGGCCAAGTATCATAAAAGACCGTCCGTTAGCCGTATTGCACAACAGTAACTAGACCATTATAAACGCTTTTTCGAAACATTCCTCTACTAATAAATAAACAATTTATTTCAGTAATCTACTAACTATATTGATAACTAATGCGAATTGTGTGTTTGGAATTGAGAATTTCATAATTTACTTGAAGAACGATATTTTAGTGGTACTTCACATAAATTCAAGTTTTCTTTTAAGTCAATCCTGAAAATGTTTGTGTTAGTAACTGAAGTATAGTCTGTATACAATTTTCAACCTTAAGTTGACAATGAAAAAAACCATAGAAATATACAAGACATAAAAGATTTTCGAAGAGAATTAATTTCAAGCATTCAGCCATAGAAATCTCCATCAACTAACTATAAATAACATTATGTAACTTTCCAATGGTTTTGTTTACTTTTAATTGCTAATGAGATTACCGAGATATGCGGGAGTTCAAATAAACATGACTTTACAAACAAAGCTAATGATAGTAGCGCTGATGAACATCTCATGTATCATTTAACATTGTAAAAATCATAAAACGTAATACAAACGACGGAAAATTTCACACTATATCTGTATGAAGTCTCGTAAAACTGGCAAGAAAACAATTTGCTGGCTTGGCTGAAAACAATTTGCTGGCACGTGGCAATAAATAGAAATAATATGACACGGAAAATGTAAGCAACAGATGGTCGAGTTACCGTGATAATGTTATTGAAGTGTGATGAGGTCATACACTAACTTAACTTACATACTATAACATTAATTATTATTTATGTTCATCTTAAATAACCTATAAAATCATTTTGATTGTAATCTAGTGAGAGTTTCAGCTGTCTATGTATATGAGTACAAGGATTGCTAATGGATGGATAGCTTGTATGTCTGTCATGTATGTATACATAGGCATATATCATATCCATGCCAACTTTAAATAGCATCGTTAAACTATCTGTAAGAAAAGTAATGTAAGTTCTGTTGGAATGGATTAACATCGCTGGTAACTCGGAACTCTGTATTGGCTGGTCCGCCAACATAATCTTCACATAACCTTTTATACAGGTATAGTTTAAGCGTAACCCACCGTAAACTTATTCAAAATATTTAAATATCAGTGTTATTGGCGTGTGATCGGCCACACAGTGGATGTACCTAATTCAGTAATGCTATTTGATCTGTTTACAGTCACCACTGCACTAAGTGCTGTCCTCGTGACTACTATTTATAGTTAGTGGCGTGATAACCGTTATCACTGACAACATTAAGACATAAACAACAGAACTACAGACGGCTCACATTATCTTAACAACTCTAGTTCTCTTGAACACATACCGTGGTACTTTAACTGTGTACATTGTACATGTTACATCACAAGTATTTTTAAACATAATGGATAATTTACAATTATGTTATAGAAACAAAAACTTATTTACAATGAATAAAAGTATAATAACTAGAGTTTTCATTAATCCGCAAACACATATTTTCAGAACTGTTAATAGGTGTTAGCATCACGTATGAAAACTACCAAAAAAAACTTATTTGTAACTAAAACGTAAGATAATTATTATATTAAGTAATCTAATCACAGTTTTTTTATATTAAAAAAATGAATTCAAAATTTAAACATTGATTCGATAAGTTAAATCTAGTACATCTGTGAACCATTATTAAATCTACATCTCTTCTCCATTTTACTTAATAAATGTTCTTATCGTATTCATTTAAATGGCGACGGTAATACACGCTGCTTGCTCAGCAAATTTAATTAGTGTGGGGTTTCATTAGTACAGCCTGCTAGGCCGTTGCGTAATTACAATCGTCAGCTACACGTGGTGCCCTGGCTTGTTGGACGCCACTACGTAGGGCGTAATGTAGTCATTTCAATAACGACAGTCCTGTCATTAGTCATTAGCAACGGTTCTACAACGAAATGAAGTTTCACATTGATAACAATTACTGAACACAAAAAAAATTATGGATATTTAAAGCGATTCAGTAAAGCCCACAAAAAATGTACCTCGACATGCAAGCCGCAGACACTTATTTCGTAATTCTCAGTTCAAACCTTTGCATCCAGCCTTCAGGCAGAGAAGCAGCCGCTCACCTGCCAAGGCCGACGGTCACGGTTGGTCATGGCGTGGCAATAAAAGGGAAAAATATATTTGCTTGTATACCTACTAAGTACTGAGCCGGCGTTATTATTTTACGCGAATGTTCTTTATTATCTTCATTTGCCTTAATGTTTAAAGGAAATAAAAGAATATTAATTTTTATTATTGTTCTATCTGCAGAAATCTGCAGTTTATCGTACCTACAATATTTCGAATGGACTGCAAGATTTAACAGAATCTAAATAATAACAAAATTGCTGATCAGTTGAGTTCAGCGGCGTATTTAAAACAAGTTTAATTTCCGAGTCAAGGTTTTTTACACTTAATTGAACACTGAATTCCGATCATTTAGTAAAAAAACGTACATTTTTTCACATTCAGTTTTGCTTAATGCAGAATAAAATGTGTGGTTTATGAGCAAATTAAAGAAAAATTTCTATTGTTTGATTACGAAAACACGCTATTACCCAATGAGTTTTCGGATTAGCGTACATTAATAAAAGTAAGGCCAAATAAAAAGGTTGGGCTTATCGTTCAGTTATTGTAAGTGTTGTTATCGTACCCCAGTACCTGTGTGAACCTAAGTCGCGAAATGAGCGAGTCTAGCGACCCATTAACTCCAGTAAGGTGTCTGAAGGGTTCAGCTGAATCGAATCATTTTATCAAGAAAATTCACAACTTCAAAGAACTGACTGAGCTGATACTTTTTTGAATCAATGTCGTAACATGTAATAGTGGCCCATGACAGTAGGCACTAGGTATAAATAACAGTAATTTCTCGTGTCACGCTCCGTTAGACAGCGTCGCGTGCCCAGCAAGCTTCCTGCTTCGCTTCAACAGCTAAGAATCTAGCTACGAAAGCCTCGAATTGTTAATAATTTCTTTTTAAAACAGGTCCAAGCACATTGACGTAACCTCTCAGTTCAGTTTTAAAATACTCCTTGTTGTTTAATATTTTAATAGTACCTATATAGCAACAATTTATAAAATTCCAGCCTGCTAGGCTTTCTTTACACAATTTTTTTGCAATTCGAATAAGGCCAAATATTCATTAATAATTTCACATTTTTCTTTTTCGCTAAAATTATTCATCTGCTCAACGGTCCAGCGACTCCCGAGTGTCGTCTCAAATATCATCGATTACTCGATACTCGAAATCTCTACCACATCTCATCCGTAGGTACCATTGGAAAAAATATATAATAGTATTATTTAAAGTGCACTGTTTTAATTCAAAATCAAAAACGACGACCAACTTCAAAAATCAATATCTTAATGACTACATGGAATTACCATTATCAAAAATTTACTCAACTTGATCTGAATATACTTAAACTCAAGGTGGCAACCGGTTCGAGCGGCGTTGGAAACTACTCGGAGTGAAATCTGCTGTGAGCTTGAGTTAAATTTTATGAATTTAAGACCTATGAATGACGAGCGCAGAAATGCCTGTAGTCAAACCCAAAACAGTGAGTGAGAAATACAGAGCACTTCGAAAGACAAAACCAGAAAGAGAGGAGTACCTACTTATATCTAATACATTCGCATACTAAATGAATTTGTTTTTCTATCTATAAAAGGATATTGTACGTTAGTTATTTATTAATATCTGTAACGCAGAGTACTTAAAGAATGCGGGGCAAGCCCAACACGAACGGAAGAGCCTGTGGTGCGTGACCGACACGAAGCCAGCGTGTCCTCCAACGCTCAGCTGAATACAAAACAACCGAATCGATAAAGGTCCACAAGTCCCACAACAGTGCTCTGTTTGAAAGAGGCATGCGGAAGTAATGTGGTTACGCTGCCAAAGGGTTGGATAACTCAATTGGGAACTCCTAACATCCAGACATTTCTTAGCCAAATACCTACGACAAACAGCAGAGAGCGAGCCATAAAAATACATATGAAGTTCAGACGTACCAAAGTGTTCAAACTGGAAATTCGTATTTTCAGTTAAATATACTTTTGAAAATACTGTTTTACCATTTTTTTATGATTTTGATTAAATAAAGTAGACTTTTTAATCTTAGAGCAACACGGGTCAGATTTGCTTTAAGTATTTAATTGACAATATATATATATTTAATCAAATTTAATGAACCGATTTTTCCAAATATTTAGAATTAGCACTAAAAGCAGTTGTTGGCTCCATTGATATATTTTTGTTCTATAGATAACAATTCTATTAATAACAATTCTAACATTTGTAACATTTTGCACCCATCTATGTAACATTTATAATTCGGAAATGTGATATTTTAACC
>DWAV01002931.1:0-10390 GCA_018231305.1 Noctuana lactifera | reverse complement strand
AAATCCGTTGCGTAGTTTTAAAGATTTAAGCATATATAGGGATATAGGGACAGAGAAAGCGACTTTGTTTTATACTAAGTAGGAGCCCGTGGTGGTTCAACTGACCTATGATAAAGTTATGATTCTGTGATTTCAGAAAAGGATACCTATTGGACCACGTTCAAAAAGTTACCAGATAAAATTTTTACAATTGCGTTAAAATTTTAATAAATTGTGTACTTAGGTCAGACCTAAATTGTCCCAGATATACCGCTTACGGGCTAAATGAGCTGTTTTAAAACTTCAATTTTTTCAAAAAACTTACTTTGACGTAAGTACCGTCCTGTTACGGTTATTCCCAAATGCTGTGGTCGAAATACTCACCAATTTGCTTCATATAAACCGATTTCCCGCTAGAATTGGGTCCCGTCAGTATCTTCACGAAGCCGGCTTGCTCCGAGCTGGCCGCGTCGTTGGGCACGAAGTTGTCGCTCGTGGTCAGGTACAGGGGGTGTCTGCCTTGCTTGATGCTGATGACCTTATCCATTGTCAGCTCCGGTCGTACGAAGTTGAACTCTCTGCACACCTTAGATATGGCTATCAAACTGGAAGGATGAGACTGTTATAGATGGAGATTTTGGTGAATATTAAGAGAAACTTTGGAGAATTTAAAGATCTTAATAGGAAAGTGCCTATTATCGATTACTAATTTCCGCGTTATTACATGCCTAACTGGGAATGTTTGGTAATAATTACTGATATTTTTTGGTTAGTCTTCTCTTCTCTTCATTAAAGCATAGCTATTGTGATCTGAATGGAAGGATGAATACCTATTGAAAGGATTTTAATACAAATACCAATCCATAGGAAACTTTTACAAGATTGAGACTACTTATATTCAGTACCAGTCGAGCTCAGCGCACATGTCGATGACGGCGGCGAGGGTGGAGAGGCTCTCCAGCACCACGGCGGTGAGGCGCATCATGATGCGCGTCTCGTGCGCCACTATCTCGGGGTACGTGTCGCCTATCAGTACGTCCAGCTCTAGAAGATCGAAGGGTATTGTCGATGAATTCCCTCTTGGCCAACTACTTCTATTCCCGAAACTTCTTTCAGAGTTTACGGAAATTAATTACATACTTTCTTGCTTTGGATGTGGGTTTATATTTTATTTATCGACATTCTTAGTTTTTCCACCATTTTTGTTTGAGTCAACGTCTCAACGTTCCTGTGTTACGATTAATTATTATCAATGCAATTACAAAAAAAACTTGAAATATTTATAGAGTTGAATTGATAACGTTTTTTGAATTAGGTAGGTACATAGTGAAAAGCGAATGATTGTTATATTCTTCACGCACCTTCACATCCTTTACTCTTATAATGAATGTAGTCGTTGTTCTGAAACTGAAATAATAAATTAATTTGAACAATAATTTAGTAAGTTTTGTTATTAAACATTTCATCAAGAATCTTTCTTAATAACTCGTTCTTACCATAAATTTCATATTAGGTAGCTCTTTCTGTTCCATAGTAAGGTTGTCGTCCCAGGCTTTCACGCCGAGCAGGTAGCCGAGGTGCGGCATGTACAGCATAGTGCATTCTTCTATGAAGGTCGGTAGACGCTCCAATTCCACCTTAGCTGTTTCCGACATCAAACCGTGCAGACTTGCCATCGTCTGCTTCTCTACAATCGTACCCATATAAATCTATATTTATATCTATATAAGAATGGCACAGACTGTGAAGTTTCGTCTAGTCATTACTCTTTCATTAATAAACTTAATTGGAGTACCCCAAGGCAGCATAATGGGACCTTTGATACAAATTTAAATGGTATCACTTATGGCTTAACTTAATTTCAAACTTTCCAAGATGACACGAGAGAAAACCATTCAGAGTTACTTAATATTACAATAATAATGTGCTAATAATAGAATTACATTATTTATTAGATTTGTAATTTGGACAATTTGGCGTACCGTTTAAATATTTTTAAAGTTAACTTACTCATATCCAAATCAGGATCGACTCCAGCCTTTACTGTAAACTTTCCTTCGGATTTTGAGAGATCAAAATCTATTATTCGGTTCATGTACAGCGCCATCTGAGTTCAAGAGTTTAATGATTTTAAGTTTGCTTATGGTGCGTGACAATTATGTCGTATTAAATTTAAGTTCACTAAATATCACAAAGAAGGAAAATAAATAAATTACAGGTCTTACTTCATACAGTTTGTTGTTATCACAAGACGCCAGCTGGTCGAGAAACTCGCTTGCTTTTCCAGTGTTCTCGCACAGTTCACATATCAACACCGCATTGTACAATGTCTGAAAGGGGTTTCTTTAAGCTTTAATATCCTTTGTTTCTTGGTGCCAATAAATAGTAATTTAGACCTTCATATTTAGATTTTAACCATTTAGGTACCTACTTCTGTATCGTATCGTATCGTTGCTCAGTTATAAATTAAATGACCTGTGCTTTACACTAAGCAATTAAACTATAATCTTAACTATTTATAATAAAAGTACTTACATTATACAGAGACTTCCACTGGTAAGGTTTAGTCGATAGAGCTTTAATTTTAGCTAGAATACCCTAAAATGCAATAAGTACAGATTAGGTGCCATTTAAATTTCGTAACAAAAGGTCAACAATGAAAAAAACTAATGAGATAACTCACATTAACATTCTTAATAAACCTCAGAGACGCGCAAATGTTCCTTGTGATGGAATCATTCTGTGTGCGCATGCAGAACGCGACCACTTCTTGGCGGCGCTTCAGAGTCGATATATCCGTTGTGGGGTGTCTCATTAATACCCTGATGCAGATTAAATTCAGTAAAATTTCGTTTATATACTTGAAGGTACACTTCTATCTCATTTCAAGTTGGACGTGAGTCTCCATGGGTTACATAGGGGTCACATAACAGGAGAAAGTTACGAGTATGTGAGACAATCCTACTAATAAATGCGAAAGTTTGTAAGTATGGATAGATGGATGGATGTTCGTTACTCTTTCACGTAAAATGGAATGGATTTTAATGAAACTTTACAATAACAAAGCTTATAGATCAGAATAACACATAGGCCACAATTAAAGATATTGTGTAAATTGCTCGAAATACTAATCCTGCGCAGACGAAGTCACGGGCACCAGCTAGTATCTACATATTATATCCCTTTTCTGTCAATTCTGCAAATCAAGGAAACTCTTACATTATTCTTTGGCTACTTACGTACGACTATCTTCCCCCATCAGGAAACGTCCGAGGTAAGAGCCCTACTAGTACCAGATAGATTGAAGTTGATCAGTGAATAAAATGGTCAGGATAATCGGAATGGAGGTAATATTATTTACCTACCTCATTCTCTTATGACCAACAGTTGAGGAGCATTTGCTGAAGAGCTGAAACATACTGAGGCCCTCCTTGTTGCTGCCCTGCATCCCTTTCTTGAAGTTACTGGGGTGAGCTAGCGAGCTAAATATTTGTAAGCCCCGGTATGTGTCCTCATCCATTGTTACTATATCCGCCCTTTGAGAAAAAAGTAATTAGCATGGTTATAGCCTGATTCTTTAGCATCAAGTCTATAAACATGTTTTTTGGAAAGAATCGCTGCTTTAGTGATAAACATGAAGCATTTTACTTTATCATACATACATACAAGTACATTAAATTTGCTTATGACGACTTTCTCCATGATGATGTGACAATAAATTAACAATATCTAGTACTAGCTATGCCACGCGGTTTTACCCGCGTTACGAATAGTAACGTAATGCTTGATAGCCTAAAACCTTGCTCATGAAAGTAGCTATCATATACAAAAATAATTTTTCAATTCGGTCCAGTAGTTCCTGAGATTAGCGCGTTCAAACAAACAAACAAACTCTTCAGTTTTATATATTAGTACAGATGTGAAAGTTTTCATTAAGACGTAGGCATGCATGTGTATACTAACAAAGAAATTCTTTTCAAACTAAGAAACTGAGGCCTTCCATGCAAATCCATGTTCAGATTAGCCCAGTTCAGGTCCAGGTACCGCAGCAATGCGCCGAGGGCGTGAATACTCTGAATATGGGCAAAGTCGATCACCGTTCTTAGGAAAACTGTTCGTTCCTCTTCTGTGCAGTTTGGAGGCTCGTTGGGAAGAGACAGCGTGAGAATACGCCGTTTACAAGCTTCGAAATCTTGGAATATGGACAGAGAGCCGAAATTATAGGTACTTTCTTTCACCTCAATATTTGCATCTGTCATTAAAAGTCCCTGTCTAACACAAAACTTATTTTTGCAACAGCGCTGAACTAACATAGGTACTTACTTATCTACAAAAAACAATGCCTCAGTGTGTTATCGCCTAAACATCATAATCCCTTTAGTATAGCGGTAAAAAGATAGTCAAATTGGATGGGTATTGATAAAACTTGAGTTATCTACTGAAGTGTTCTACTTAATTCTGATTTCGTGTGGAATTAAACTCACTGTATTCTTTACTGGACATAAATATGAGCTTGCATTTCCCTTGTTCATTAGTGTCGTTAGTGAAGACTGTTCGCTTCACAATGTTAACGAACGTCGACTGCGATTTGCCGTCTAGCAGAATCTTCACCGGTTCTACTTGACGATACAGGTTTAGGAATATCTCGTGCTCGGGTGGCTGGTCTACTATCTCTTCTAGGATTTGTAGCTTTAAATTTACAAGGTGGTCAGTTTTACTGTGTTTTACGAGTACTTAATATGCTAAAAAGCCCCGCTGTTAGCGTGGATCGCAAGCGATCACATTGTTAACCAACCACGGGCGCGGCTGGTACTCAGATGGGTCACTGTTAGAGACAAAAGAAAAGAAGGAAGTCCCGGTGGTTATCGATAGATAACAGTCGTTAAACCTAGTCGGAGGCTCTTTGGGCGGTTTCACAACATCCGACACGGGTTGGCTACTAGCCCGTGTCTTCACCATTCCGCAATGGAGCAACGTGGTGGAGTATGCTCCAGGCCTGATATGGGGAGAGAGCCGTGCGCAGCAGCGCGACATAAAAAGGGTTGAAGGCAATATGCTAAAAGTTGGGTTACTCAATAGAAATACCCTTGAATACAAAGATAAAGGTAATAACCTAACAAGATAAATACCTCTCCAGTCTGTAAAGTGTAACAAGCTGCCCCAAGTCTTCCCGATCTGCAGTAGACTGTCAGCATGCGCTTTGAAAGTAATGTATTTAAAATTTAGAAATACTTTCTTTGTTTAATTTCTATGATGTTTGTTTTTGTTATAAGATAAGTGGAATAATAAGTGGAATACTAGGAATATGCATGTTAGGATACCTCTTCGTAATCCGACTCTTCAGATGTTTCCTGGTTGCTGTTGTTTGTCACGGGTTCCGTATATCTATTTGGCAATTAAAGAGGTATATTAAAAACAAACTGAGTTAAATGTCATGTATCGTGTACATATTATTATATACCTCATGTGTATTGAACCCCATCCCGAGACCCACTCCAGAGTTATCCATTTCACACACTTCTGTCAATCTGCTTTCATTACACCCTTTACAACTTTATACCCAGAGAAGGGTACGCCCATGCAAGGAGTGCGAAGACATAATTTATTGTTCAAATCTATAGTCTATCTATAGTCACGCATTATTTCTTTAGGTAGGTTGCTAACAGTTAGGAACCATGTCTTAAGTTTTAGTAAATAGAACGACATAAATTAGATTTAAAGGTCAAACGTTAAAAATAGACACAATAAAAGGGACTCACCTTCGACATTTAGCAATTACAAACTGGCTTTCCCGGGGGCCCGAGCCATTACCGGACGAACTGAGCGTCGACGGGCGCGCCTTGTTTGCTGATGTAACTTCACTTTCATCCATCTTCGTCAACGAATAGGCGATTTTGTTCTTGTTAAATTACTCAATATGGAATAATTATTATTTTATTAACTATTTACCTACACACACGATAAATAAACCAAAGAGCACAGATTAGTTTTTTTATATGTATGTAACTTATGTCTGACTGAAAATCTTCCCGCCAATTTTAATTCTTTTTTCGGAATAATAAAAGTTTTTAATTTCAGCCAGTGTTTATTTTTTTTTAATATTTTGTTTAGGTAAGATACCTTCAAAGGGAATATTGAGTATAAAAATATCTACAAAAATTTCAGTGTTCACAATAAACCTTCAATGAATTTTTTGGTCGTATCAATTGTATGAAAGCATTACTTACCTACTTTTTATCTAAAAATTAAAAATATATAAAATTAATTTTTTTTGTTGGAATAGACGTAATTAAATAAAATTATTCACATAATTTCTCGATAATTGTTTATTACGTTCTACGTAGTTAATTACAATGTGAATACTTAGGGCTTTAAAATATTAACTTAATACTATCGATTAGATAATAATATTAACATAATAACATTATATCCACTAATTAAACTCATTTAATATAAGTAGGTAAAAACTTTACTATTTTTTTATAACTTTTATGATGATATAAAATTTATGCAAGGCACTTACGGCAATGGTTTATAAGTTTCATTCTTAATTCAGTAAGAATTTATAAATAATTAATTCGCAATTATATAGTTAGAATTTAGAATAAACGCGATGAGGCACGTGGAATGGTAATGGTAACATAGAAATACCTAAAAGTACGTTTTTAGACCTTATGGTTCACCCCTCGTGTATACCTACTGGTAAGTTAATACAAGTCGTATACGTTATACATTGTCATATTATGGCTATTAATAAAATACTTAACAAATATTAACATGAAACTAAATGTAGCGAACATTACGCGTGTCTAAAAACGTGATATAGGTAATTTAGTAACCCTTGTTTAGGTGGTTTAAAATGTTGCTGATTCTATCTTCTCTTGGTTTGTTTGAAATTATAATAATATATGTTCTGCTGCTGAAATAACTACAATGTTAATTAAAGGGTTTATTACGTTCAGTAGGACTCACAATTTATTATTACATTTCATTCAAAAAGCTGGTGGAATATTTATGTATTGTGTTCGGACATTCACCATGAAAATAGAGACAATGACTCCCAATGTAGACCCTAAAAATGCATTTTATCAATTGATCGTATAAAGACAGTAGGTACCTATAAAAATAGCTTCGAATGAAACTGTTCACTCGAACTTAATTTGAATCGAACTTCACTTGATTAATTAGGTGCCCACTCTTGTTCTTCTCGACATTTACATAATACCCAATCATAAAGTGACTTCTGTTTTCATCTTTCTAATTTTAATGATTTTCTTTTATAATAAATTTTTCGCTTTATATATTTTAAGATAGCCAGCGATAAGCTGTTAAGCGTTTACTCTCGCTACACGATCAGCAAATCGCGGTCTTCCGGCGCGTCTTTGCGCACGTTAACGCGCACATGCCTGCAGACGTGGCCGACCGCCTCCATGGCGGGCGCCACCGTGGCCGCCATGCACGACTGCACCACCGTGCGCAGCGATGCGAAGTAGATCTTGATGCACCGCAAGCATGGAGTGGTGCACCAGATTTGCTGGAAACGATTTTTCGTTACAACAAGGCGTTTTTGTGTAGCGTATTGACGAGGTCTGTGTAGTCGTTTGTCACTTTTTAAAAATGATTTTTAAAGGTGCAATTATTTAGAGCGTCGTAGATAATTTTCGGACGGGTTGTGTTATCGGATGTTTAAAATACTACCTACAACACACAAAGCCATGTAAAGTCTAGAAAATGCCTTGATACACATTCAGAGTAGGTAATTGCTTATAGAAACCTGACGGGCCGCGTTGGTAAGTGGTCAATGTAGCTTGACATGAGTAATTCTGTTAGCACAAGAAAAGTGTCGACTGCACTGCCTCCACTCCACTGTCGCCGCTGGGAAAGGCTTCATTATAAAGCTTCTTAGCGGCACCCCAGGCTGACTGTTAGAGAATGCCGTCTGGCATCAAGTCCGCTTTCTGTACCCTTTCTTTCAGGTTTAACTATAAAAGTGTACCTAATGTAAAAGTAATGTAAATGTAAAAGTCCCTCACCTCAAAAGCTAGACAAGCGAAGCCACAGCCCAACAGCAAAGCGCAGGGCGGAGCGATCAGCACGGAGAGGACGGTGTAACACCAGTTCCTGGTGTACTTGAAGCAGATGTTGCTGAGCCGCCACGCGCACTCCGGGCTTCTGGCCCCTTCGGGCTCGCCGATAATGTCGTCCCATACTATCTGCGAAGGGTTTCATCAAAGAACTTGTAAGAAAAGTTCTTTGGATTTCATAAAGCCAACACACCAGTGAACACTTGGTTGTGAAGGAACGAATGTTGTTATCAGAAAGTTTAAGATCTGATTTGGTCGTTGTAATAGCTTACTCGCAGATCCTTTATCGGAAGATGCTAGAAACCCACCCAAAACCCTTTTTCTGATTAAAAGAAACTTAAAAAAGAAGATGTAGAGAAGATATGAAGCTAATTAAGTAGATACTCGTACATGTCGTATTTAAGGTTGTAGATTTTTTAAAAAAGCATCGCCAATAGGTACATTCAATCTGTAGGAATATGATTTTTGCTTCTTGTTCAAACTTACAAAATAGCGTCCCGAACAAAATCGATGTAGCTTTTACGACTTCAATATTGACCTTTTAAAAACCACGTAACGATTTTCCCCAACGGATGCGCCTCCCAAAACTCCATTAGTCACGTTGACAGCAAAATGAAAGGTATATCCAGGTCAAATATTCAATTGGCGGGGGCAGTTTACCGTCACACCCTTCCGAGCCAGCGGCCGAGTCACGCGACCCCCGCGTACCTTGTTCATGTTAGTTCCTTTCTCGCGTGATTTGCTCTTGCCTGACTTTTGCCTCGAAACAAAGGAGTCGGTAATGTTAAGGGTGATTGCCAGATCCATTTGTTATATTAATAGTCTGGGGCTTGAGAGAATTGTAATTACTTGGCTGTAGTTAGAAAAGTTGTTGTGTGCCTACCTACTATCTTACTATTAAAGGTTTGGTTCTAGATGTTCTAGTTTGCAGGCGGATCTAAGTGTTAGTTTTCCTATGCCAAAAGTTTATATAATGGGGTATTCCACACTACTGACAATTAATTCTAAAAAGTGAACAATAAAAATGCTCTAAAATTTTAATTTGATTCACATTGTTTGATAAATAATTTTTATTTCCATGGACTCAATAAAAAAAATCTGTCAATTGACTCATGAAATTAGTCGCATTTTGACAGATTAATATTATATTATATTAATAACTTAAATTACTAATACATTTTATTTATGCTACATCGGGGCTTGTAAAAAATACACTAACTGATGTCGAGTAGACCAACACTACGCAAAACTTGTACCGTAGATAATAAAAGTATCTCATTTGACTTGCTCATCAAATACCTCATTCTTTTTTCGATATTCCTAAGTAAATTTATCGAGATATATCCGGAAATTAACGGTAGGATCACGGAGCGAATTACACCGCGGTGGCAGAACAGCAGCTATCTTATATCAAACCTCATGAACCGTAATTGAGCTACGTACCTACTCAATATATTTTATTGTAGGTACGTGTATTTAATTACGCATGTAGGTCATTTAATGCCACAATAAGTACCAGTGGCGCCTCATGGTGCGTCATGGTGACCTTCCAGATTGTTTATGGCGCCATTACACTCTCCCATTAAGGCTCACACCACACCACACTGCATGCAAATACGTTTCCGGTTCGCTAATACAGTCGCGGGATAATTTGCATTACTTTGTACAAATCTAACTTAATTCATGTTTATGAGCGTTAGGGATATTTTTATTATTGTCGTACAACATCCAGAAAGGAATAAATCAAGTTTTTCGTTTGTCATGAAATAAAACTACTACATGAAACAAATAAAGTTACACAGATACACGGATCGATAATGGCACCCGGATAATGCCTTTCCTAATTAAGCAGGTTACAAACTAAGTAAGTTTATACAATTAGTACAATGAAATGTTACATTTTGTAGGCTTTAACGTGCGTTTTTCAGAGGACGCAATTTTTGTAATTTTGATGTGTAAAGAGGAGGGGGAAGGAGAGTAGAATACGAGTAAGTTTCAGTTCAAGTTCGTGCGGTCGCCGCCAGCTACAATCTTGAAAAGGGGGTTCAAATGGTTTTCGCGCTGTATCTCGTAAACTTGCGAGTTTAAAGAAAAGTAGGGTTGCCACCCTACATAAACTTTTTTCCTATTAGGTACTAAAACTACGTAATAACTACGAGTAAATACAGTAGAAATTACAACAAGAAGAAATGCTTCACACTCACAGCCCCACACTAGGATTCCCTGTGTCGTGGTAGCCATGGACACACACAAACGCCCAGACCGGTAACAGAAATCTAAACTCATCATTAAATTTCAGCTCCGCTGGGAATCGAACTCGGGACCCT
>DWAV01002930.1:0-10394 GCA_018231305.1 Noctuana lactifera | reverse complement strand
TGCTTCCCGTTTGGTCCCATTTTAATTTGGTCCAGTTCTGACAACGGCATCCATGAGAAAACCATATAAGTCTTAAAATTAAGTACTTACTCGTCTGTGGCGCGACAAGACAACTTTGAAGACGGTTTTTCGGGACCAAACGGGATGCATCAGACAAACAAACAAAAAGAAGAAATTTTCAAACAAAAGCAATCATTCAAATCCGTTCACCCAGTCGAAAGTTATGAGGTAACAACCCAAGAAAAAAAGCATTCAGTCGAATTGAGAACCTTCTTTTCTTGAAGTCGATAAAAATTAATAGGCATATCTGTAATTCTTAATTCTTGAAGTACAATGAAAAATATTGAATGGCGTGCACGTTGCCAAGATGCCAACGTGTGTCTAAAAATAAGAAGAATGCGCAGGAAGTAGGTCAGTTTTGTAACAGAGGTCGATCTGTCAACTTTGCATACCCGAGTAGGGGACGGGTTAGATGTTTGTTTTGCCTACATACTCGTATTGTACGTTCTTGAAAGCATTTCTTATTTAAACCTATCTTGTTTTGTAAAGAGATGAACTAGGAAGCGAGGACGCTAGTTATAACTTTGTGTTTAGTGGTCTGTGCTGCAACATACAAACAAACATCCATATTAAGTCTGAGACCGAATAGCTACTTTGCTACCACTGAGGACTAAAATGATCAACTCATTAATTGTATTTTTTTTGTTTATGGGTGGAGTAACAAATTTTAATAATACTTTTTTCAATTGAAAGTTGGTGCTTTCCGTGTGGTCCCATTTTAATTTGGCCCAGTTCTGACAGTGGCATCCATGAGAAAACCATATAAGTCTTAAATTTGAAAATTTATATAGAGTTATAATTATAATTATTTCTATTTCCAGACTTCCACTACCCTGGCTGCTGTACGGGCTGATAAATGGAGAGCCGGTACAAGTCAACTCAAAAGGCATGGTCTGCAGCATAGTGCTGCTGTTCGCCATGCTGATTTTCGTCATCCTCAGCATCGCCTGCTTCAGGTGGAAGATGAACAGGGGCCTCGGGTTCACCATGTTCCTCCTCTACTTCGTCTTCGTCGCAGTCAGTCTGGGCCTGGAGTACGGGTACCTCCACTGTCCGAGCGAGTAAAGCTTCCATACTTAAAATAAGAGAATGGTTTGAAAATGTCAATACGGGTAACAATATAGACTTAATGGCCATGGATTCAAAAATAGGAGTTGAAATGATAGCTTTAGAAAGTGACAGAGAAACGGATGGTTAAGAATCTACGATATACGACGCCTCACGCCATGTAGTTTAAGATAAAGAAATAATCGGGACTAATGATCATTAAGCGAAAATAATAATCAATGCTAGTTAAGAATATAAACAAAATAACCAAACGTATATTATAAAGTATTGTAGATAAAGTTTCATAAAATGAATCTCGTTTTTCGAAAAGGTAGACACAGTTAAACATGAAACGTATTTACATTTAATAAAAGTAAAGCTTATTCGATACACACATAGTAGAGCAGAGATAGCAAAGTCAAAACGAAAGATATTTTAATTTATAAATGAATTAGTAAATAGAATAGTAATTGAAACATGACGCAGAAAGCCACTGCAATTTATAATTATTTTCATCCCAATCCAAAATTCTATCGGTATGTCGATGCTAGAAGACTTATAAAATGGGCTCTTAATTTAAGGATGTTAGTTTGATAGCCACAATCTCTTCACTGAAACACGTCAGCCTACTCCTGTCCGAAATAATACTAAAATTACATTCCGGTGGAAATGGATGTGAGGATAATATCTTCAAGAGACCTCAAACATGGTACCCGAAGGCTTCAACTTGGCGATATTGTCGTTTATTGAATAGTTTTCAAAGTTATTATTCAATAATCTATTCAGAAATTGGCACACAAATTTTAGAACTTTACAATACAAAGTGATTTTTATATGGTTCGACTTTGACATTGCTATCTCATTATGTTGTAACAGTATTAAAACCATGATTTCGCCTATGTGATTGTTAGCTGTTGAATTGCCTTAATACTTAATACTTTATAAGAAAAAAACAGTATGTGAAACGATTAAGATTATACCTAATCATATTATTGGAATCGGAGTTGAAGGTTAAGATAATGTTATTGCTCAATTGAACCCAAATATGTTAATTTTTGCTGAATTGGTTGTTATAATTTTAGATAATAGCAAGATATTGAATGCATTAGATGAAGTTAGAGAACGAGGGTCATTTACAATGAAATGCAGTAAGTTAAACACAATGAATGCAATAAAAAGCTGTGAAAGAAAATTATTTACCTCGAGCGTAATGACAATGACAGACTTTTGTATAAGGTTAATATTTACATTAAACATATTATTATAATGTACTCGTAGCCATCAATAGAGACTGTAGTCATTAATGTTTGTAGTTAAATAGTACTTGATGGCGCTTCCGATAATGGTTTCGTGCAAATAAGTTTTGGAGTTTTGATGTGTATTACATTGAAACTTAAACGATGTGTGTCGATTAGTTCGTCTGTATCCTTGTTTTGTAAAAATGTTTTTTTGTATAGCGCATACAGAGATTAGTGTCCATTGTCTTCGTGTCGTGTTTTTTAATGAGCCTTCATAAGACTCGGTCCATGTGTTAATTAATAAGTTCGTTTCAATTGTATAGCGATGTGATGAGTGATATAGCATCAATATTGTATTTCATATAGAAAAAATGATACATCAAATTTTTGCTGTAAATGCCTTAGTCGTGACTGATTATATTAACAAATTTTAGCTGATCTACAGTGAGAGATCTACACTAAACTGAGAAGCTCTAACATGAGGAGCTCCACAGTGTTTTAAATTGAATTAAAGGGTATTTTATTTTGAAATACAACTATATTGATAAGAAATATAATATCGATGCATAGGTGGTTGTCTCTGCACAAAAAGCTAGATAAAACCGTGTATATACACCAGTAGATGATGGAGATGGCGCAGGAGCGGGGCAAATGCGGCTAATATATTAATTTATTATAATAGCGTCAAAACATAAAATGTGCCTAAGAGTTAATGAACTCAGACATTATAAGCTTCGATAGTTTTAAAGTAACAAATTACAAAGTTATACTCTTCCATTATATTAATAAAGCTGTTGTTAAATTATAAGTGCACATATGTCCCGCTCTTCCTTATATTGTACGTAGATTTACACTATCCTTAAAGCTCGTATGAGAACCGTTTCATTTTCACCACTTACCTTACCTTACTCCTACAGGCGAAGCATTGACTACTTTATTGTCAATTCTTTTATTAATATAGACATGACATTGCAATACTGACATGGTTTATAATGGCACGGTACACTTCGTCTTGACTTACTAATTTAAGATTATAAAGACGAATGTCTCGTAAACCGTCCGAAGAATCCTTGTCTAAACTCTCAGCTGTCGCTCCCAGTGTGTCTCTCTCGTTGGTGGTCATATTATGACCAGCAACAAAGATTTTAATAACGTTTTTTGTAAACTCAATTGTTGAAATCCCACAAAGTTTTATATTGATAACCCGCCTATTTGACATAGCAATAAATAGACTAGAATAGATAGTTAAATAGTTATATTGTTAAGCTTTAACTCTCAATTCAGACCACTGTGACGCTCAAACGATAGAATGTTTATCACCAAACGTCTATCTAATGAACATAATCGTTTTTATAAATGCGCACAAATTTCCCACAATTGTAGAGATTCGCTTTAATCAGAGCTACATAATAATTATATTGTTCAAAATAAATCATATTAATATGATAATTGAATGATATTGTCAAAAATAATGTTATTGATGCAGCGGAAGATGCAAAAATTCAAAATTATGATAAGGAACAAAAAGCAAAAGGGACAAAAAGTGACATATCGATAGTATCTGAAAATAAATCGATTAGATATACTGTGATAAGAGCATGCTTATGATATATTCTTAAACGTTAAAAGAGCCATCTTTGTTCGGATCGCATGAGACATGTATATAATAATCTAAGATTGGATTTGATAATAGCCTTCTGTAGATCGCTTAGCGTGCCACTTCTGATCGAGCAGTTTCATCTACAAAATTTTCCTACTCTTTCTTCTTCAAGACATCTTCTTCTAAACCTTTCTTATCTCCTGTTTCACAACTATTTGCCTCTTTCAAATCAAATTGATAATCAAATGAAGCTGTAAGATCTCAATGTGGCCACTCTATACAATTAATCTAAGATTCGAACGAATTTTTCTCTGTCTCAATTAAACTTTCTTTAAGGATTGGTGATATAATTATTGACTAGAATGACGTAGAAAAGCTGTAATTCGTATGTATCTATTTCTCGTATACCGGGTGTAATCGTTAAGTGTGCACAGGCGATTATTCCGTAACTGTTGCAGATATCAAAAAACTTTAAACTGATATCGAAAGTACTTTACCTAATGAGTAAAGTTACAATAATAACTTTTTAAAAATAAAACGAGAAATCCAAAAAAATTACCTTAAACACTCCCATACATTTAGTATGAGATACTTAATAGCAAGGTTTTTGTTTCCTCATTTTAAGTGGAATAGTGCATTTACAATTATCATTTTATAAATATGTATAATATGATTTTGATGAATTTCAAGTAATACACGTGTAGATTATTAATGAGCTCGTCATTGTATTGCACAACGAGGATGTCACTTTAAACATCTGCTTTGAATACAAAATATTGTACGTAGGTACTAAGAAATAAAATGTATGGGAGTGCTTAATGTTAAATTTTTGGATATTTCGCGTTTTATTTTTAAAAAGATTTTATTGTCATTTTACTCATTAGGTAAAGTACTTTCGCTATCAGTTTGAAGTTTTTTGATGTCTGTAACAGTTACGGAACAATCGCCCGTGCACACTTAACGATTACACCCGGTATACTGAATGTAATACTGGAAAGCACAAAGTACCTAAGCGTGTACCTAAATAATTATCGTATCCTTATTCGTTGGCAATCCTAAGCGCCAATCGATTCTACAAGCTATACGGATCTATAAATTATACACTAGTGACTTCTATCTATATCTTGAATAATATTTACATAAGTAGAGTCTGTAAAGTAATCATCCTTCAGTGATTGTTTCTAGTTATTCTATTTGCGAATAGGGAATAAATATTGACCACGGTTTATATGTGGGTTTTATCTAAATCTATGATATCACTGCGTGGACCTGTCACCTCATGCGTAGTTACATCAACATTTGCATTTGTTCAGTACCAAATAGCACAAGCCGTATTAGTATTCATTATATTTCAAACTTTGTTATAAATACTAGAAAGTGTAAGAGTTGAAATGAAATCTCTTGGTATCGCTACAATTTGATACCTTTTAACACGTAAATAACCTTTATAACTTCTCGGTAGTGTAAGACTAGGCTTAAAATAACTAAAAATGTTAATTAAATAACATTAAATTGAAATATGATATCCAGGTAGAGTTGTTATTAGAGTGGTGGTTTTTTATATAAAATAACGAAGGGAAAACTATTAAAGAACATAAAAAAATTATATTTCACTTCACTTTCTTGGTCATGTGTGCTTGATACGAACACCATAATGTAATTTCGTCTATTGGATAAGAACTAGTTGCGCTCTTTCTTCTTCTATTAAATTCTTTAAGGGCTCATGTCGAAGAAAGTGGGGTGTCCTTAGCGATCCATTTCTTTATGGCTGACACGTCTCGACTTCAGGAGGTTTTTTTAATTATTCAGAATGTTCTTTGGTATGTTGTTCTTTTTCTTTATTTTCTTTTTTCTATTTTTTTTTAACTCTTTTCTTTATTCTTTTTATCTCTTAATCGTAGTTTATCTTCTACAGTTGTTTTATTTTCGATTGTTTCATTTAATTTGTAGGATTGATTGTAAAATGTCATCGCATAATTCAAAACAGCCGGTATAAACATAAATAAATTTCATTCAACATAAATATAAATGAAACCGATTAAAGACGAAGACGAAACATATATAATTATTTGTTTATAATGAGACTAACTAAGTAAGAAAGTTTATTGATTTGATCTACAATTATTATGTTCATATTCCTTATCATGATCTTTTGTGTTTTATCGAATATGTTATGATATGTTCTATGTTATATTATATAATTTTTATGTTATGATTCTATGGTTTAATATTACGTTAATTATTCTTTGTACCATATTTTGAAACAATCAGGACAAAAAACTGTCGAACCCGAGATGTCAGCATAGATTGTTAATAGTGATACTATTAATTAAGTAAAAATATAAAATGTTATTAATTTTAACGAAGTAGCTAAGTTTTAGGGATTTTCAAAATGTTGTAACGATAACGATTGCGAAGGCTCGAACGGGTTGCTTTAGAAAGGGGGTACGTTGGTGTAATTTTGGAGATATCCAACAGTATTATAAGTTCTAAGTGGATTGTGTGAATCGTTTCAAATATTTTCTGTATTCTTGAAATCTGAAACTCGAAATCTGAACATCATAATAATATAGTCGGATATGATTTGAGCCAGAGATTATTATGTTTATAATAATATCTAGATTATTATTTATATTTCTTTTCTTTTGTCTCCCCCAATCTACATAGGACCAGCATGGTGGAGTATGCTCCAGGCCTTCCCCGATTTTGGGAAAAAACCCGTGCCCAGCAGTGGGAAATAAATAGGATTGAAGGCAAGGATTTCTTTTGGATTATAATACAGTACAAATTTTATCATTTACCATTATTATAATTTATTTAATGTAAACGTATTACTGGCGTTATTGTAGTTAATTCAGTTAGGGTCAAGCCAGTAATGTGTAATATTTGTAATGTTATTGGCCGGGTTTTAGTCAGTCATATATGTTTATTCAAGGCCCGTTTTAATTAACTGAACGTAAGATTCATTTTGAGTGAGAACCTAAGTAATTGTTAAAAACTTGGATTTAAATTGGAAAACAGGCCTTAGATCCCAAACTGTCATCGTTAAATGTTTTATGCAGGCACCTAAGTTTAATTATTTCTGATATACTATACTTAATTTATAATTTCTTTAAAGATTTCATTAAAATTTTTAGTCAGTATTTATAAACTGAAGATAAATATAGCACAAGTAATATAAACAATCGGTTTTCTTGAAATTGTATGTTTTCAGAAGTTTCAGATTTCAAAGACATGTATTAAAACGATGGAAGGTAAATTTGTTTGTATTAAATATAAAGTTCAAAATATTGCACTTTAATTGTTATTATAATGATAACTTTATGACAATTTTCAACGAACGCAACAGGAACTATAGAAGAAAAGTAATTTACAAATATTAATACAGTAGCTAATGTATACCAGAGTTAAAATGTATTTTTTATATTTTATTGTACAATAATAATAATAGAGTTTTGTGTATCTAATAGAATTATGATATTTTTGTGTAGATATATTATTAATTAATTACTAAAGTTTCTGTAGACCCAGTACAAACTTTAAAAACTAGTTTATAAATAGTCGTATTAAAGTCCTTGATTTCTTCTCTGGCTACTAAAACAGCTTTTCTCCAATTCTTCTGTATTTAATTTTAGTTTTACTGTAACATTTGTGACATTAAACTTAATGTGTCGGCAAATTCTTGTGCATAAATTCAGATGAATAAAAGTTATGGTACTGTTAAAAATGTATGTTACATGCACACATTTTTAACAGCTTTAAAGTGAATGTAAACTGGGCAAATAAAGAAAACAAAAGCTTCATAAAATATTATAATAAATGGCGTATTGCTAATTATTAAAACAAATGTGTAACTATACGAGTATCTCTGATGTAGATAAATCCATTATTTTTGAATAGGGATGTCGCGGTGTACTAATTTGGTACAAAGAAACACATTACAAGTCTCGCGCACAAAATTAACTGTAATAAAATTGTGATCTCGCTTCGAAAAACTGGTACCTACCATAATCTTTGTGCATCGTGACCTCATTAGCAAATATGGGTTAAATTGAAATGTCTTCTCTTACATGCCTTGAAGTATCTCTTACATGTTTTGCCTCTTTCTACAACTTCTTTTTAGATATACTTAAATAAAATAATGTTATCAATTTAGGATAATAACTGTTTGACAAATAGCAACATAAGTTTACCTTCCATCGTGTATCTCGATGTTCTGCGTTGGAAGTACACTGCTATTTCTATATACAATACATTAAAAATAATATAACATTTTATGTAATATTACATAACATTATTATAACATATAAAATTTAAATAATTTAGGCCTTGTCACGTCTTTATCGAGCAAGGTAATATTAAATTGTATATTAGTTTCGTAGTATTTGCTATAAAATCTCGCATTATTATTTATAGCAAAACAATATAGATATACTCAAAGATACACAATAGTTCTAATTTAATTTAATCTTAATATAACATAGGTACAAACTTTATTCTGACAATATTAAAAAATCTTACTATTTCTGTAATTTTACTCATAACGTATTTCCAGTACATAACAATAACATAGGTACTTTGGTACATAATTTAAAATTGTACTTCTGACGTGGTACATCACTATTTCTTCTGTACTATCTATCAACGTTGTCCTTATCAAAGCTTTTATTGATTGTTGAATATTGTGATAGTTTTAACTTATAGCTCGCAAATGTTTATAATATATTGGTTTTTATATAGTTACTTAAATAATTTTTCGCGTGTAACGAGCAACGGCGGATTCGCCTGTCAACCGTATTATGAAAAATTACAATAAAAATAATAAAATAGTGAGTTATGTGTTGTATTCATTTTTATGTTTGTTTATTGTAGTCCTGTAGTCCTCATGTCCCGTTGTCAACCTACCTACGCCACTACCCTTTAAGTATGTCCGAAAGGACATAAATAATTTCTCTAAGCTACTACCTCCCGGCCTTCCCCGGTTGTGGGGAGAGACCCGTGCCCAGCAGTGGGACATAAAAAGGGTTGAAGGCACTACCTCCCGTATTATTGAAAATGGCGTTTGCATTGCGCTGTCATTGCGTAGGAAAAATGCTCGTTTGAATGGACTGCAGACAACACATTCCTATCTAAATTCCTTCCTGAAATACAATATACATTTATAATTATAGTGGGATAACGTAGTAATAAAAAAAACTGCGAATTAAAATACTTTATAGTTTAATATTTGGAACAATAAATTTTATCAATCATTTGTATATAAAAATACTTAACAACAAATACATTTATTGGAAGGAAATTGCTAAAGAAAGTTTGAGTTTAAGAAACTAGCTAAAATATCATATTATATATGTATCTATCTTGGGGGCTTATTACTAACTATAAGAACTTTTTTCGCCATTCCGTTTACTTCAGTAACGTCAACCAACGGTCAAGTGACACATGAATGACCGAATGACCAATGAATTAGACACTAGACACATATCTACATAAACTAATGAGAAAGTTACACTATCGCGTATGTTCAGTTCATACAAGAAGTGTATAAATTGAAGATAACATACCGAAGTATTAAAATATTTTACTGAAATTGTTAATGAAAAATATTATTTTGGGTGAATTGACGTCAACGTACTAGCTGAGGTAATTTTAGTTCTAATAATATTTTAATGTGAGATAAATCTCACATGATGATAAATTATATAATTATTTTGATTATACATAGGTACATGCTGAGTTTTTAATATTTATTTAGCATTACTAAACTAACAATACCACTGCCTCCAACCTTGTGCATTCGTTACAATCACCTTGTAGAAATCTAAACTTTAAAATTAGTAATATAATAAATATACGTAATTTATTTGCCTATTAACTACTAGTTAGGCATATTTAAATCAACACAAAATTTTAACTTTTCCATTCAAAATAATTAATATGTCATTAATAATAAGCTACTTTTACGACACATTTATTGTATTATGAAGTGACTAAATGACATCTATGATATTCAATGAATAAAATCGACATTACATCGAAAGTGATGAATATTTATTTATTTAATAGGTTGCCAAAATTTTGTACACTTTTACATGTTACACAATATTGTTTTTTTTTAATTTATACCTACTTTATAAATTTCATCATTTTCGCCGCAATATAAATTTTTATGTCATCTATAATAGGCATTTTCACATAATAGTTTAAATACAACATAATCCTCGTATATACGAGAAGAAAACAAAATTAGGCGTAAAAAACTTACAAAAATTAAAACCATAGATAAAGTCATGAGATTAATTAAAGTTTATATAATAATTATTATCTATACTTATAATAAATGTGTAGAGAGGTTAATTCTGTACATGAAATATATATTTCCAAAATAACTATCAGGGGATGATTAGGGATCGATACTGATGCCAAAAATGCAATCAGTAAAATTTTTG
>DWAV01002929.1:0-10397 GCA_018231305.1 Noctuana lactifera | reverse complement strand
CTGCTGGTGCGCGCTCTGGTGGTGACCGCGCTGCTGCCGAATACACTGCTTGTTATCGAGCTGGCGGAGGTTACCGCACGGCTGGTGCTCCCGGTGCTGGTAGCGGTGGTCGCGGCGACGGCGACACTCGACGCCCTGGTGGTGCCTTTCGCACTGCCAGTCTTGGTCGGGCTCTTCCTTTTCGTTTCGAACAGTGGTGGCAGTGAAGCAAACTCATCTTTGCCCGTGACATACACTAATGTAAAATTTTATGAGTATTACTAATGGTAATAAGTTTACAGTCAAATTATTAATATGAAAAATCATAAATAATTAGCAAATGAGATTGCAGGCCCCTGAAGCTAAGTATTTACTGCAATCCACGTCTAACATCAAATATAACAGCACAGGTGGCACTTCTAGTACTTGTGGTTCTAGGTGGATTACTCGTTAGGGTTGAGATGGTCGCCTCAAATTGGCTCCGGCATCCGCAACGCAAGAACTACATAGAATATTGAATTAAAATTAAAATAAAGCTGCCTTTGAAAAATAAAACTACTAACAATTGAAAATTATCTTCGTATGTGGTGTTAAGACAATATAATGCAAAGTGAAGAGTAAATATAATTATATTGTACCGCAATTGCTGACGGAATACATGGGGGCGTCGGCCGTCGTGATGACAGCGGGCATCGGCGGGCTGTCCGGACAACTCAACACTTCGTCGTCCAGCGATGGCATATGTTGCATAGTTATCGTCTGCAACGCATACTTTTATTAATATTATTTTGTAATATATAAAAAAAATGCACTAATTTACTTCATAGATAGTCTTTATTGTATTGTTGTATTGTATTTTATATACATGAAGATACTCGCACTATTTGTGCATCAAATTATTAGATTTTTATCTGATATAATATTTTATTCAAATATCGAAAAAATCTTAAGTGTTTCAACGGACACGACTCTTTACGAACACAACTATAGCCGATTGTCTGGTTCGATATAAAGAAATAATGGTTCTGTGTTGTATTCAAGGCGGGGCACAAATTTAAATAATGAAGTTATATTTCTGTTCCCAGTTTGGGTGTTAATTAAATTAAATTTGACTTTAATTAAATTTGACTTTGTGTGTCCATGACACCCACGCCACAGGGAATCCTAGTGTGTGGCTGTGAGTGTGAACCGTAATGTTTATCAATAACTGACCGCTGGCTGGGGTTTCTCCTCCACCCCGTTCTGGAGTTGCTCGATAAGCGCGGCTTGCGCGTGCAGCGGCATCACGGAGCCCGGCACCGACGCCGACAGTATCTCCACCGTGCTCTGGGAGTTCAGCGTGGTCCCCGACGGCTGTACTCCACACCACACGCATTACATAATACACCGACGATACATACACACTCGATGAATGCAAGGGAAATAGCGAGGAAGCGGGCGGTATGCTCACTTTTACACAACCTTGGTTGTGTGGCGTTTTTATCAAAGTGTTAGCAGACCTGTATTTTTGTTAGTATGCGAGTTAGCCTGTGATACACACATTGACACAGCAAATATATTCCGTGTTTTTTTTTTTCATATATAAAAGTCGTATGACTTGTTGCATATTAAATTTATTGTTTGCAATGTATATTTCACAGCTTCGATTAGTGTTAATACGGAATTAGGCCAAAATTCATACCAGTGCTTGCGACTGACTTACAGCTTGCATCGGGGCTGTGTGAGCTACAGACTGCGGCTGTACCGCCATCGCAACTGAGGTCTGCACTAGATTGCCGCCTACCAGCGTCTTTGAGTAAAGTTATCGTTTTAATAAACTTTTGGCAGATATTCAGTATTTGTTAGATATTACATAAGATATCGATGTAATCATCATCAAGCAACACTGCGCCCGGGTCTCCTCGCAACTATGAGAAGTGTTCAGCCCATGAACGGCCTAGTACACCCTATGGTGTGTTAGTGGACAATACCTATTTAATGCAATTATATATTTGTTATATTAAAAGCACCTAACCTAATTATACACTCACCGGTTGTAGTGGTGGTAACATCGAAAGTGTCGGCATGCCCGTAGTTGAGCTGGGTGTCTGCCCCATTCCACCTACTCATAAAACATCAATTGTTAGAGGAAAGTGGATAATCTAAATTTAAATGTATCTTGTGTAGTGTTGGTGTTGGTACACAGTTATGAACATTAATCGGCCCTCTCCTTTCTCACACTCACCTTGATAACTCTGCAGACTGGGTTGCTGCTGCTGCTGCATGAGCTGCTGCTGTTGTTGATCATACTGCTGGACCAAATCAACGTATTTATAACATGTCACACAAGCCACACAATAGCCGTGTTGGAACTAAGGGTGTAGGTGTATATTATACAAGAAATTCTTGTTCACTATAGCTTAGTGTGTCCGATTACACATCAATAGAAAATCTCTAAAAGTCCAGGGTTTTTCCATTCAAAGATTCAGATTTAATGGCATACGAGTGCTGAGGTCCAACAGAACTAATGCATGTTAAATGTAGTTAAAAATTTAGAAATAGTCCAGTCAATTACATTTTTAGGTGTACATATTTATGACTAATTTAAATTTAATGTTAGGTACAGAGTCATTATGAGTAGGCGGCGCCCAATAAAAACATTAGTCGCACCTTTTCTGTCTAATCCGTCTTTATTTACCAGCAACCTAACCTCTGAATTGGGTGAGAGATAGTATGGGAGATAGTATTCGATTACATCCAAAATAGATATTAAACTAACCATGTCACGATATCCACGCAGCAGTTTTGCCATCTCAAAACAAATAAATTGTCGTAATGAGAAACTGTATTAGCTTTTTAAATGTCATAAGAGAAATACATTTCAATTTATTTAAAACGCAAAGAAAACGACTACATTGCTATAAGGAGCTATTTTTGCTGACTATGAAAGATAAATATATATATATAAATATATATATGATACTGCATACAATTTCAGTTCGGTACATTGAATTTTAATATAGTACTAGTATTCTCTTGCATTATTTCCTACTCAACAACTACTTATTAAGCAAATGAGTAAAATATAAATTTGATCAAAATTATTATGATAGGTACAAATGTTGACTAAAATCACCTGAGCAATTTGCCGCGGTATATCTTGTACGGATTGAGAACTCAGTAAGTTGAGGGTACCCTTCTTTTTATCTGTTATTGGCGTCGTTACCGTCGTCAATTGGCCGTTCGGATTCATCACAATAATTCTGAAAGCAGTAACGATAGTGAGAATATATTAAGAGGTTAGAATTAAGGTGGACCAAGCTTCATACTCACTGTTTAGCGGCGATAATTTGTGGCTTGGTCTGATTAGCAGCATCTTGTTTCAGCCCCTCTGCTCGGCCAGCGGACTTGCTGCGTTGCTTCTAAATTT
The DNA here is from genome assembly GCA_018231305.1 of Noctuana lactifera. Classification (NCBI taxonomy): domain Eukaryota; kingdom Metazoa; phylum Arthropoda; class Insecta; order Lepidoptera; family Hesperiidae; genus Noctuana; species Noctuana lactifera. The sequence goes on along the minus strand of DWAV01002929.1, from coordinate 7,009 downwards.
AAAAAAATTTCATCACATTAAATCGACCATTTTGAGATTATAAATAAATTGATGGCTATGATATAATACAATAAAAGTATGAACCTGAACATTTGCGTTGGTTTGCGTGGAGACTGAAGAAGCTGGTCTGATGGTCGTCGACGGCAGAATATTGGGAGGGCGAGGCAGCTTGGCCAGCGCTTCGGAAGAACGAGCCTTGGCTGGGGTTACTGGTGCGACAGATACGCTCACGCCTAAGTAACAATTAATAAACTACGTTGAACAGTATAAATACTTGGCTTGTACTGCATGTGTACAAGCAATGTATAGACAAATATAATATTAATAAATAATATATTAAGGAAATAAAAATAAAAAACACAGACCTGCATAAGAAAGCACAAATGTTCGCTACGGGCAACAGACAGCATAATTTGCGCATTGCCGATAAAAACACAGCACGTTCGCGTTCGTAAAATAAATTGTTAAAAGGAAAATTAAAAGTAAGACGGGAAACACGAAAAAAGAAGTAACAAAACTATTAAAACAAATATGTTATTTAAATAGTTCAAGTGCGTCGAATACTAACTGGTATGCTGGACATTATTCTGTGGGGGGTGTTGTATGAACATAGAGGGAGTGGCTTCGGGCTGAGTTCCGCGGATGAAGATTGGGTTGGGTCCGAGAAGGCCGCCGGCGGGCAGCGCGCTCGTGGGCAGCCCGCCCGTCGTAGTCCACACCTGCGGCAGCGCGCCCGAGATCTGCCACGGCGCGAACTGCATCGTCCCGGCCCCAGTCTACAATACATTTACACGTTTCAACTAATTTTCACTTGTCACCATCACTACCCACGATACAACCACGGCAACTAGGCATTCCCAAAAAGCACGACAGACTTTTTGAGTTTAAAGAGCGCTGCTAATATCCACTAGCAGCGCCCCTGTATGGTACAAACCGAAACCAAACCTAGTTTATAGTAAACTGTTAAAACTCGTACTAGGCCCTAAGATATATGCATAATTATTTAACTACACTATATATAAATATTATACATATAATACATAATAATATACATATAATAATATTATACATATAATATTTATACTATATATAAATATTATACATATAATATTTATACTATATATAAATATTATACATATTTATTTATAGTGTAGTACAGCCATGCTCATAAAAAATTAGAGCTCCTTCACTAGCGTCTCTCCAGTGTAGCGTTCGATAGACGTATGCGCACTATGCGCAGGGCAAACGAGAGACCGCGAACGAAACATCGCGTTGTTGCGTTGCGCATACCTACATGTATCGGACGTCTATGCTGAAGATACGTAGTACGAATGAGCTTTTAGTAGGCATACACTTCGTTTGGACAAAATTAAAGCCACTACACTTTGTGCACCAATACGCACCCACTAAAAACAATGTACTTCAGAATACTTTTACTTACGTTACGTAACGTAACGTTTGTTAGTTTATTAAACAAATATACCTATTATTTATATCATCAACTTGTAGTAAATTAAGAAACCATGCCAAGAAAATATACGATACCATATTTAACATATTAATTTAGTATTGATTTTAATGGGTGTACACGATGTTAATAGGTATATAAAATAATATATTGCAAACTACAATTTAGTACACAAAAGAGAAATTCTCAATCCACCCGTATGTTTCAGCGATAAAACGTTTCTACATGCGGTTAGTATCCAGCATTTTCAAACCTTAATTTATTTTAATCTTTCAAAGCTAGTTTGATTTCGAATACATTTGGTTAGTATTAGGAGTATGTATTTATAAATAAAATACTCAATATAATAAATTTACATAGATATGAACTCATCAGCAAATGAAAATTTCAGAAAAAGAAAACTGGTATATGTAATTAGTTAGTAGTTTTAATACCTACCTAGAACATAATTAACTTAACCATCTTCCGTCTATGATAAATTGTGTTAGTAAAAAGCTAGAATTTCATACCATTTAATTAACTCGGTTTTCGAATTAAATTCGAGCTTTAGGTAATAATTGAAGCGAATCGAATGTGCGCATCGGTAACAAAGATTTAGTATCAACCAAATCTCGTCAAAGTTAGAGCATAAGTGATATCATTCGAGATTCATCGACTACTGCGAAAGCTCAGCATTCAATGCCTGGAAAGACGCTTCATGTTAGTAGCGGTGGTCGCGAGCTAACCTGTAAGGGGCTGATGATCTGAGCTTGCGGCTGCTGGCCAAGCACCGACTGAGACACTTGGACACATTGTGCTTGCACCGGCACCGCTTGCGCGCCGCCCCCCTTCGCAGTCACTTTTCCGCCGCTTATCACCTGGGGACGCGAGAACCGCGAGGGACCGCCCAAAACCTTATCTAATGTCGAGCAATCTTCGGTAGCCCTTTATAGTCTACCAGGAGACGAGCCCTCACTTTCACCAATGCACTCAGAACATAGACTATTTATTATAACATAAAAAATTAGAGGTATATTATTATGTAACTTGTTATTTCAAACTTATTATTTTGCTGCTGCCATAAAATGTACGTTTTCAAATGTGTTTAAAATATCGGACAAGTTATTTGTATTCTAAATCATAAATCATCTTTATAATACCCATTTAAATTTGGCTAATAAATAACTATTAATTGCTCTATGTGCAGTTTTAACACTTTCATGTTGCCTAAACTGACAAAATTTAAAGTAGAATTTGTGTTTTACAGTCTGTAAAAAAGTAGCCGCATTTATCAAGTTATATTTCTTATTTTTTCCAGAACCGTCCGAATGTAAATACATTTATGAAAAATTCAAATATTTTAAATTCACTGCTCAAGTGTTTTTCATATAATGTATATTATATGAGTGTACAGCATACAGTCCCACATAGGAATTACACCTAAATCTAATAAAATATGAAAGTCACTCCTCTAAAAATCCGTATGATCAGCAATTGAAATTATATTGTTTTTAACAATAAATCAACGAGTGTAAGCTTCGGAATATAGGCATTTTTTTTTATTTTTATTTGAACTATCTGAAGTACATACATTATCATGCTTTTCATTGGTAAATATTGAGGATATTTTTAATAAGTAAATTAAAGTCATCATCCGACACGTCTTTGGTTTTAATTTATTATTGTCCTAGTGATATATATATAAGATTAAACCATTGTATATTCTTCTGAAAAACAACTACATTTTTAAGTACCTTAATTTTATATTCAAAACACGTACACAGATTAGACACTTAATTAGTATATTTTCATAAAATGAAGGTTTTTAATTCCGCATTTATTGAAGTTCTGCTATGTGTGTGCTACAATAATAAAGTATAGCACAAGTTTATATATTACAGACCGATATTTGGGAACCAAAAATTCATACGTGTAATTTTGAGAATCCCTTCTTTCATGTAAGAAAAAATAGACATAAAATTTAAAAACTCAAAATCTACATAACAGTGACTATGAAGAAGAATATGTCTATATAATCGAGTTACCTTATGGATATCCTGTGTCTTCTGCTGCTGAGTGAGTGCAGGGCCGCTGGGTTGCGAGATGTTGGACTGCGACGTGAGGACGCCCAGGGGACTGAACACGAACGTCTGATTCTGCGTTGTCGGAATAGTGGTGTACCCCGGAAACGGCGCTATACCCACAAAAAGAACGCTCTAATATTTACCAAACGACTAATATTAACAAGTACATAATGCACTAACTTGACAATCAATACAATTCATATTTCTGTTACATACAGGTACATAAACATAACGAAAGCGCACACTACAATGTAATTTACTATTAGGCAAGCGTTAAAGGTAAAAACAAAAATCATAAAATCAAAGACGAGCCAAAAATATGAAAATTTCATAATATAGCAATTAGTTAATTACAACAATGAGGCTTCAACTGTCAGGGGTAAATTTATTAAACAGCCAGTGAAAAATCTATAGTCGGTAACATCTGTTATTCTTTTATCTACTTATTTATTTTTTATTAGACCAAAAAAATAAATTAATGGTACAATAGACGGACTTAACGCTAAATGTATCGATCATGTAACTTTATGTCATTACATTGCAATTATTTATTTAGCGACACAATAAGTAAAAATGCACCTCGATGAAATTTAAAGGACCTAATATTAGTTTATTAATGAATTTTGGTGACATTAATTGGTGTCAATAATTTTTAGATTAAGAATATCAATTTGCGGGTCTAATATCAGTTACTACTGAGCGGTAAGCAGTAGACTTATCTCTATAATAATATTTTAAAATGTTTTTTTATTTAAGTAGCATTTATGTAAATAATATCGGCTTAAAAAGCTTAAATAAAGAAAATTGGTACATAGACAAGTGAAAACAGAAGCGATCGGGAAACCAGCCATTAACTAATTATAATATAATAAATATATGTATTACATTAATGACAATTACATATTAGTGAATGCCTGGTTTAGTAAGCGAGTGAGACCAAGCTTTAAATGACAGCCAATATCCATTACAACTTACAAGACATGATCATGACAATATACAAAAAAAACATTCACATTTAATAAACCAATTATGAGACTCGAAGTACGGAAAACAGATAATATTTAATCATTAATAAAACTTTGTAAACCTTCATCCGGATAAGAGAGACCTGTAAAATTTACTACAAAACCTCAATAGTGTAGAAGTTCTTATTTTAACTAAGTACGGATAATTTTAATAATACTTTTCATAATTCGATTTCAATATAATTTAAAGAGATTGTGGATGTCGATTATGGATATAATTTAAAGAGCGTGTGGATATAGGATGTCGTGGAATTAGTATAATTTGGACTTTATAGAAAGTTAAAAGCATTTTTTGTGTTATCAAATAATGAAAGTGAAATTACTACTATTTATATTTTGTGAATAGCGTGTATAAGCAAAATATATGTATATTGTGGTGAAAAATCTTTACACAAAATGTTTCTGCTCTGTAAGCTCTTCAAGGGTTGCTATTTGGTTCTATTTCGTATAAATTGTGTGATCTTTTATTATTGTTATTATTTTACTTTTTCATATTTAAAGTTTCAATATTATGTGAGTATGAATTATCACTTGCTCTTCTGTGAAGAAACCTGCATGTGGTCTCCATAATTACTTCACTTGCTATTTCCTAATGGCATGTGAAATCAACCAACCCGCATCTTGGCTTGGCATCATGACATCACTGGAATAATAGTGGATTGATGATGATGACTGCTAATATTTCAGGTGAGGTATTTACCAGGCTGTCCCTGGAGTACTGGCCCCTTACCCTGCGCAGTCAACATATGAGGCGCCAGCTGGTTGCTTTGAAATGGTTTGCTCGCTATCACCTAAAAACCAATTTTCACAATGAAATTTACATCCCATTAATTTATATAAATTATATGCAGTCAATCTGTAATAACGACATCGAAGGACTAGCTACTACTACCACCACTACCACTACTCTAAAGTCGATAGACATTACTAGGAATAAAATATTTCCATGTTAAATTGAAAAAATATATATATAACAGATAACATACATGTGTATTTAACATACACCTATCGTCATAATAAAATTACCAACCAAGGTAGTAAAACTTTTTTAAATGTTTGAAAATAAATTAGTATTAAAATATATTTCGGTGAATCTTATATACATGACTGACTCATATAATTTGTGTACTGATAGACGTACTCGGTGCTTCTTGTGGACTGCTGGGCACGGGTCTTTCCCACAATCGGGGAACGCGCTTCTCTAAATATACATATTATTATGATATCGTATAAATGGTATAAATGCACTGACTTGTATCTGCTGAGAGGGGTGTAGTGAGATGTTGCTGGGCATCAGCAGCGGACCCTGGGGGTTGTACAGTTGTTGCAGGTACGCATTGTTCTGAAGCGGCTGCTGGATAACTTGAACGCGCCCGTGGCCCCAGTCCGCGCTACATATCACATACATTTATAAAAACCAGTTTTCAACAGTCCTATAAACACGGCTTCGAATTAGAAACAGCTTATTTTTACGTTGAACATCCACACACCTACACTACAGTAAGTCAAAAGCCATCAGATCACTTTAGATACATCAAATTATTGTATTGTCATCGGTCATTGATAGTTGTGCAAAGTTTCAATTTAACCAAATTTGTCAAAGTGAGTTAAAATCACGTTCAATCAAAGACATACATTTAGGCCATGCTTATAAAAGCGTGTTAAAAATATGTTTGCTGTCATGACCATCAAGTGAGGAAAGAGGCTTAAAGAGATATGTAAAGACAATAAGTATCTTGCAGATTCGGTAGGTACTCACTACATTTAAGCTAACATTAGGTATTAGCTTACATTTTTCGTAATAAGTTAGGCCATGAATAATAATAATTATTTCATATAGGTACAAATGAAGTGTTTAATAACGAAGTACCTGAGAGGCGGAGGATGCTGCGTACTTGGAGGCAAGGTCTGCAAAGACGGCATGTTGGAGAGGCCTGCGCCCGTAGTCTGCTGCATGCCGCCCGTTGTCCCCTGCTGTTGCACCTGAAGTAACCGAATTGATTTACTCCTCTCCCAACCGAACGAACCATTTTAAAATTATAATCCTACACGCGCGAGGTCACCTTCCGATGTTTCGCAACACTTAATCTTATTTTTCCAATAAATCCAACCAAAAAACACTGCACATTTACATTTCATTGACTACCATATTTGGTTCCATATCGTAGTTTCGTTGCTGAATCTATGATGAGCACAAACAATATCAGACGATACTTAAAATTCTATCCTTGAAGGAAACATCGGAACACCGCGTACCTTGTTTTTGTTTTCGATTTGGAGAATGACCAGTCAAAAGGAACGCCTTATTTTTAAGTGAATATATGAAATTTATATACTATATAATTTTTTTTTCTTAATTAGCTTTCGGAAGATCAATTTTTAAATATAAAAATCAGCTATAGAAATATTTCATCGACTTCAATTTTACAAGTTAATTCAATTCAAATTACGAT
>DWAV01002928.1:0-10404 GCA_018231305.1 Noctuana lactifera | reverse complement strand
TGGCCGAGTGGTTAAGGCGTTGGACTGCTAATCCAATGTGCTCTGCACGCGTGGGTTCGAATCCCATCCTCGTCGATATTTTTGGCCGACCGAAATTATTAATTCCTGTCATTTTTTATATTGTTTCAGAAAGCACTATAATTTAGAATTAGAGAAGAGCCGCTTTAACTTTTCAGGATAACAGTGTAGAATGTAGATTAATCAAATAATATACCCAACCCAATTCGTAGCAATGACTCAATAACTCTATACCTATTTAACACGCTGTCCTTGTACAAATTTCGTAATGTTCCATTTATACCTAAATTACCACAACGTACTTAAAAAGAACTTTTTATCTTACCCAGCGGTTCTCAAACTTTTTCACTTGTAGACAAATATTTCAAAATAATATGGTATAGATGCCGTGCTAAATTTCTACAATATAATTCAACTAGGTACAAGTGAATCGGGGTCAATTTTCGTGGATCGTCACTTAGGTACAACTTTTGGTCCGCCATTTGTTTTACGCCGAATCTTTATCGCCTCGTCGAGTCTCCATGATGATGCAGCTCTTCAACCTTATCCAATCTGAAATATGAAGAAGATGTCATATCATATTATAAAAAATCATATTATAATAAATAAATATCATATTATAATATATGTCACAACAAAAAATACGTTAATTATAATAGCTTATTGAAGAAATGCGAGCAAAATGTACTAATAAGGTTTGCCCGAATCGACACAATCGCGGTAATCGGCAGCAAAAACAGATATAGCTGATAAGAGAGCGCACACGGTGTATGGCTATCATCCGTTACGAATTTATCTAGACCTGCTTTCATTATCTTATCTTGAATAGTTGGTGCCCTTTATTTTACAAGTCTGAGCTAGGTGTACGTTGGGCGCGACTGAATGTACCGATTGCTCTCGAATAAAGCAATTTTTCTAAATATCTATTCAATACATAAGTGAAAAGTTAGGCGTGGACATGTAAATAGTGTTACATGAATGTTTTCAGTTAACAGTGTTGTGTAAAGTTTCACTGAAACAAAGTTCTAAGGATAATATTACTTCGAGGGATTTAACAAGGTGTTGTATATGGCCATAGATAAGCATTATGTTGTTATTTGTTACACAAGTTGTACGAAGGAGGTACTAAATTAGTAACCTGTTTAGTGCCTACGTATTATATTACTTATTAAATAAAAAGTTATCAGTAATAAGTTACTGATACTGATAGGTGGTTATACTTGCCTTATGTCTAATTAATAGGTAGATGTAGATTAACATTTAACTTTATTATTATATAAACTGTAGGTAACGTTGTGTAAGTATAGTTGTTTCATCACGCACGTGATGTGATACTTAAAAGATACCTAAATAATTCACAAGATTCAAAGGCTGTTAGATTAATAAATAGATACCCTAATCATAATAAAGAGACAAGTTAATGATATAGATAAATAATTATGGTCTTTCATTAAAGAGGTCACCGGGGCGCGCTAGATAACGATGGGTTATTTGTTATCGTAAAATTTCCAGGAAACTATTATTTCTGTTGCGGTGTATCGTTATTATAATTTCTTTTATAGAGTTTTCTACGTTTTCATGTCCCACGTTTTATGCAGAAGAAAGGAAGAAAATCAGACATCTCACAGATTCCGGATTTAATGTTATATGTACCTACTTGTATCATGTGTATGACTCATTCGGATACGTTCTTTGAACCATAAACAAATATCCACTTTTCCCCCGAACATAGCTAGATATACCTAGTTATCATCACGGAAATCAGAGACAAAATAATTAAAAATAAAATAAAGTCTTATTCTTTGAGTCGAGGCCGTCGAGTTTGCCATGAAAACACACAAAGAAAATTACACAAACACCCAGACCGGGTACAGATATCTAAATTCAATCTTTTGCCCTGCGGAATTGAACCCAGGAAGCCACGGGTCTTCAGTCATAGTCGTATAATTTATTTTGAGCCAGTAACGCCACAACAATTCCAAAATCATATGATCGTGAGCAAACCTTTACTGTTCCACGGATCTGTGCCCAGATTAGGTTTTTCTAAATGATAAGAAGGAGGATTAGGTTTTGAAATTAGTCATCCACTCCGGGAATAGAGTTCTGAATATGAAGCCACAATCAGCCACATCTGACAAAGCACTAATGCACTAAACTTTGAGCTATTGGACATTTTATTTTAGAACTGATTTTTAATACTTATATGTATATAAATACATAGTAAAGTCTGTGGCGGTAACTTACATAAATACCAGGGAGGTAGGTACGTTTTGTAGAATTCTATAAACTGCCTCAGATTTAAGTAGGGCTAGATCTGCATTAATTAAGCTATAATTTATGTAATAAGTAAAAAAGCATCATAATTCATAAGGCCGCAATAATTTCTCTACCGACTCACGTTGCATTAAATAATAATCATTAATCAGGATTTAGTTTCTTCGGCCGCTCCCTATAGTTACTGATAATGCATTCAAATTATCAAATAGCTACAATTTGTAGTATGTATGTACGTACAAATATACGAAGCTTTGTTACTCACTAAATACCATCACGATATCGTCACTGATATCTGTTATCATATCATTGTTATTTCTGAGTAAAAGGAAACACATAAAAGGTGGTATTGTTTTCAAGTAGACATGTTAAAACTTTTGTTTTTCAGAGATGATGATTTGTTTTTCAGAGATGATAAATCGTACTAGAATTATATAGTTTTCCTGGGAACGTACCACTGCCGCCGTCATAACCCGCCGTGAAACAAGTCTTGTGTCAAGTCCTTCGGTGGGAGAGGTTGTGGATACCGGAGACACTTTATTTCTAGCCATCATCTCAGTCTTAATGAGTAGCAACGAGTCCAACGACTTCAGATGGAGCCTATCTCCTATTTGGAGTTGGGGGTTTGTGTTCATGGGTTGCAGACTGACAGTGACCACTTAACAGGTGGCCTGCTTGCTCGTTTACTAATACTTCAGAATCGATAGTACTCGTATTATTACCCAGGTTTTGACGCAGGCTAGAGGGTACCAAACGCAGGAAATTTGCCTTAACGCCGTACAGTAAAGCAAGAATATTATTTTGCCTAACTTCATGTTGACTGTCCTTTAAGAGACGATCATCTTAGTTCTCAGAAGTAGCTAAGTAGCAAATGTAATAATTGAAGTCGTTGTTCATGGGTTGCAGCTGCAGTTAAAATGTTATTAGATTCCGATGAATTTAAATGTTATTTATGTATGCCTTTAACCTTTTTTATGTCCCACTGCTGGGCACGGGTCTCTCCCCACAGCCGGGGAAGGCCTGGAGCATACTCCACCACGCTGCTCCAGTGCGCATTGGTGGATAATTTATGTATAATATTTAAATTTGTTTCAGATTATCAAAATGTTTTGGTTATTGATACTATTGGTGGGTGCTGCTGGTTATGCGGACGCCCAGCTCAATGCATTGTCCAGTGTGGCTCCAGATCTACGGGAATGTTTTACAAACCCATTATTGTTGGACAGAAATAATTTGCCTCCAATGACTTTGCAACTTCTCATTGATATCATCCAGAAAATTGAAGACAACCCTAACGTGAATGTGGATCTGAGACAGCTCGCAGTTTTACTGTTGCATACGTAAGCATTTCTTTGTTTATACAATACACTCATAAGTAATGTTTGTTTATTTATTTATAACAATTCATGTACACACGGAATAAACAAAAAAAAAACAGAAACACAAAAACACAAAAAGTTATAATGGTACATAGGTAGGTAATAATATTTTATTCTTAAAGTAGTAATCATCAATGATTTTTTCACTCTTTCAATTAATTTATTCTAACATCTCAAACACGATTTCATTAATTACCTTCAGACATTTACTAATCTATCATACAATTTCACAGGTACAGACAAGATGGCATTGAATTCCATCAGCCAGGGATTAATCTTCCTGTTTCATCTAACGTCCTTCCTTTCGCACCCACATTCCATTCCTTCCATAGACACAGACTCTTACTATCGAGAATCATTCCAGGAAATCTTCAAACATTGGCAAATACCACAGTCACCCCCGACTTAAGGGTAAGTAGAGGTGTTAGTGTATTTTTTTAAACCTATAAATGTGCTAAGTATATATCAGTTTCGATGTAATACTCGTAAGTATATAATTTATCTCACCGGTCACCGTAACACTCTAAAAACTGCTAAGTTATAATCTAACTCATCAGTTTGTTAATGGTATGATGTATGATGTAAAATTTTACTTTTATTTATTAAATTATAAAAATATATTTAAACACATTTCAACTGTTTATTGCCTTTCGAAATGATTATATTGGTATGTGGTTAAATGTAATTAAGTAAAAGTTTTCTTCCAGTGTACTCTTCACCATATGCTGTCAACGACTGTGGATGCCCGTGTACGCGGAAATGATAACCAGTGCAGTCGACTATCCCAATACCGAGCTCAGAGGACCGCTAGACATATTCCAAAACGCTTCATAAAGGACGATGTTGAAATTTTGGATTTATCTAAAATGTTAGTTTTGTTTTAAATTTGCAAAGTCTGGTTAATTGTATTCGAATACTCGAGACTAATTTAATGCACCTTTATAGGCAAACTACGGGCAAAAATGGCCAAATGAGGCAATTCAATCCTAATGATGATGTTGAGTTTACCAATGTTGACGGTTCCCAGTCTGAACGGCAGGTGTTAGGAGAAAGCGCTTGTCCACTATTAGGTGGCGTTGTCTACACTAAATGGGGAACAGTTTCGGCCGGAAATCTTATTGCGGGAATTGCAGCAGGCGCTGAATTTCAACAAGTGCCAATATCAGAGTTAACAAAAGGTTCAAACGTCAACTATCAAAACGTGCAACAGACTGTTACATCTATTTATCCTGCTACTTTATCAGGTATCAGTTCAGTTCTTGTTTTTTCCGTTATTATTTGTACAATATTACTAAATCAGGAAACTAACAAATATAATGATTTATTGCTGATAATTAAGAAAAACGATCCATTTGTTTTAGGTGATTTAGCAGAAGCTGTACTTATTCAAGGCACAGAGAGAGGCATATCATCCATTTCGATAGGTACAAATGGAAATTGGAATACTACTCAAGCACGGAGATTCTTTATGCTGGATAGTCGTGAGAACCTAGAAATGACTGACCCAGAGATCCGCGGAGGGCTTGACGGCTTTGTTTTAGGAACAGCTTTAACTTCTATTCTTGGAACCTCCAGTACAATTAGACTGTCCCAACTCTTGGACATGTTTTACTCACCAAGGGTGAGTAATAGATCAGTTTATCAAAATTCAATAAGGATATCCGGCTTCTAATCGCAATTTGATTATAATGATTGCTATTTCTATGAGTTAATATTACATAAGAAATTAATGATTTTAAACTTATATGGAATGAATAAAAAATATGACAAATATTTTATCAATTAAATAACAATGTTAATGGATAACACTTTGACTTCAGAATGGTGTATATAATGCTGCTCTGAGAGCGTGTAACCGGCGGGAATTAATGCAACAGTACGTGGTCGACGCGACTCTTATTAGGGAGACACACGCATTCGCCACTGCGTTGGATACGAATATGCCTCTAAGAGGAACTATTACAGGAGGGCTCGAGGACTTAGTTAGGAATGCAGTCACAAACTTCCAGTCTCATATGAGTAAGTTTCATATAGGCTATATAGTTGACTTGTGTAATTAATGTGGGTATACCTGCATAAGTTGTACCACCGACAAGTTTCCATTTTTCGGATGAAAAGGTAGATATGCAAGAAAGCTTTGCCACTTTAGTCCTCAGGAGTAGGTAGTCAAAGCATCTATTTACGTATGATCTCTCTTAACTTTTTTGCTTTTTTCGTACACAAAACTCTATTTACCTACTTTATTAAAGCTTTATATATACGGGCAAATAATTATTTATTTGCCCGTCAAATATTGAGTTGGAGTATCGGAGAACGCGTTGATGCGAGTTAATTTATAAGATGTGATGAATCCGGTAACTATAAAATACTATAAAAAGTAAATAACGGTAAGAGTAAGACCTAAAACAGTAATTAGGACGTTAATTTTTCAGTCATTCTATGTTTGATATAACAAAATATTATTTTTTTCCCCAGCGAATAACCTGAACGACCTTAATTGTCTCACCACTGAGCTCGCATCACATGATTACCGAGTGAAAACCAACCTTTATATAGTGTTGGATTCGACTTTCCAATATCAGGCTGTTTATCCAGCCATTTCTTTCCTTTTGGATAACATTGAAGTGGGCAAATTTGGTTCAAGTATAACTTTATTGAGCGCTTTGGATGGCAGTGTAGTAATCAACACAACATATTCACTAGCAGACTTCCACAGCTCGTATACTTTAGCAAGACATCAGTCAAGTAAGTAAAAATATCAGTGCCTACTTTCAATTTTTTCTTTCTGGTTTCAAAACAAAAGAATGTAGTAAGAATGGTAGGTGCATACGGGAATGCACGGGGAGGTAAGCAATACCGACGCCCTCATAACCCATTGTGAAGTAAGTATTGTGGCAAGATCTCGTGTTTCGTAATATTATAAAATTATAATTATTCTTTCAGTGCTTGCTGGCGTGAACCTTCTTACAACTTTGGCCAACATACGGATTATGATGCACAGTCAGTTGGACCATGAAAGGGCTATTAATTATGTAGGCGGTAACTCAACTGCCCTTTTGTTCCTGCTTAACACCGGAGTACAAAATAACCAGGAGATATGGGAACAAGCTAGAATCATCAATGAAACTGTACCTGGTGAGTCGTAACTATATAATATGATGCTGCTAATGTAAAATACGAATGTTTAAATTTATATTTTACAAATATAGGCCTCAACATGGGTAGATAATAATATAAATAAATCAAATAGATAAAGAATTTAAAAATGTGTCAGTGCGTTATTGCTTTGAGGACCAAGTTGGTTATCCCATTATCTTGCATCCTCACAATTAATCCGATTTCAATATTTTCTTTCAGATCTAAGGATAATTTTTGCCACTTCCACGAATCAATTTGAAAACCTGTGGAACCTAGTTCGCGATATGCACAACGATATAAGAGTCGTATCTTTGAACTCTGAGGGCACTAATATTGAACTAACCATGTTTCCAGTACTCGACCGTATAATGCAAGGTAGCTTAAAAATATGTATTACAATTATATTTGCATACACAATACATTATGTGCGAAATATTATACGTTCATACTTATATTTAAGCATTCATAGCCCTAGTCACAGTTCTGAACCGTTTCCTGTGATGTTATAAATATTCTGCCACAGACGAACTAATTGGTTCAAATTGGCTATGAAATATTATCTAGAAAGCTTGAGATAAAACGTGTTTCAGTTGGTTCTTTACTGAGATCGTATTCGGACCACAATTTCATACATATTGTTACTAATTTACTATACACGCCTCGAAATGTCTCCTTAAGTGGATGTTAAAAACACAATAACCTACTAATTTACTACAAATATGATTTAGCACCACCTTAATCTAAGGGTTAGAACTACTATTACTACTAATACTACTTCATATTGCAGCTGGAAGAAGAATAGTTAACTCCAACTGTGGCTCTACGTTTGATAGCGAAGCCACCTCAGGAACAAGGCAATTTGACGACTACGTGGAGCCTGGCTACATCAATTACTATTCAATCAGTCCTAATTACTTCTACGGAAATAATGATAATAGAAGAGTTCGCATTTCTCGCGCCGGCTCTGGAGTTGGAAACCTTATTATTTGTCATTCCCGTGACGTCACACAGCCTAAGTATGATATTATATATCCAATATTAATATTAGATATTATACCTACTGATTTGAATGATGTCCGTATAGTCATCAATAATACTGATAACGCAACACAGACTATGTGAGATGTTTTATGAAGTTTTAACTTAGTTCTTAATTATAAAATGGGATTTTAATAGGATACGCCTTCTATCTTATTTGAAGTTTGACGAGTCCCTGAAGGTGTACTTGGACCAGTAAGTTAATATATTAGGCGGTCTGCAGTGTCTGCACGCTCGTTTTCTACTCATTCAAGATAAATATAGGCACTTAATAATATAATTATTACACTTTTATCTGTTGTTGTTGACGAAACTTCATTCGAATTTCGAAGTTGTTTACGAACCTTAACCTTATACCTGTTAATCAAATAATAATAAATTTATAATTATTTTCCTAGGTATAAGTAGGTAATTTTATAATTTCATTTTTTTAGGCAAAATGCTACTATCACTGGAGTAGATGATCATTTAGTAACTTGCCAAACAATAACTGGTAGTGGTAATGTAGAAATCAGTCTGCGAAACGCTTGTGACGGCTTCTGGACTATAAATTCTTGTCCGTTCTTCCATATATCCGTCCAGTCATCAGTAATTGGATCTACGTCTTTATCAGCCACATGCACTGGTAAGTTAAGTTAATTTACAAGTTATTGCCATTTAAGCCAGACTAGTAAGTATACAAACTATAATTATACCTACTTACCAAAATGCTCGGTAGGTTACATTTTAGTAAACTAATATTTGGTCTGGACGAAACGTTTCTTACCATAATTACCGGCGAGATTGCAGTGAAACGGCTAGTTATTAATGTTAAACCTAACGTATGTAAGTATTTGGAAAACAAGGCACTAAACTAGACGGTAATAATATGTCTTTTAAAGTTCAATAATATATCTTTTAAATATCTTGAATTACTTATCCATTACTTCACCTTATTTTCATATTGCTTCAGATTCTGCAAAGATGAAACTTTATGAGCGTATTTTAAAAAAATTTGAAGACACGTAGGTAACGCTCATTTTAATATTATTATGGTCTAAAATTTAGAAAAAAAATTTTTTTTTTTACAGAAAGTACTTGCCGTCTTCCCTATGACATACGTTATCAAGTCCAGATTCAAGATTTCGGTTGCTTCAGCAGTTCTAGCAGCATTGGAGCCAGCATAATTTTGCTGCTTATTACGTTTATTTTCCATATTCAATTTTAGGATAACTAAATACTTTTCTAATTAAATAAAAACAACTATAGCTCTGTGAGATTATAATGTGAAAAAGATCAGAAATTGATGAATGCTTCTAAATATGTAGTTACTTAAGTAAAAAGTATTTTGTTTCTTTCTAATAATCACATGAACAAGTTTTACCCATCGACTTTTCAATTTATAGGTACCATTAATAAGGTTTAAGGAGTAGTTTAATAGTTTTATAAATATGTACACTTAATATTAAGAATAAGATAGATAAAGTCATAATATTCTGTTTATATTGATAAAATTAACAAATACAGTAGGTAATTGATACACGTGATACATAACTTATGTGCAAATACAATTTTTATAAAACATATTTATACCTATAAATATGGATCTATATAGGTAGGTATTGTAAAAAAAATTGAACAGGGTAATGAATATAAATACTGGGATCTAATAAATACATTTCATCTCATCATAGCTAAAGTAGGTACCTACCGAATTTCTGGAGCAAACCGCGATATGAAATTGCCCAATGCTTTAGTAGAAACAATATTTTTTGCATTTATTAATGCTTATTAATAAGTATTATGTATAATTGTTTTTCAAAATATTTCCTACAGTTGACTAAAATATTTTTATAATTATTATTAAATTTAAAGTAGAATAAAATCCTGTCTTTTATTTCCAATTTCTTTGCAATTTTTTTACATAACATGTATAGACACACACAGTCATTTTCTGTTCCTGAACATGCATGACAACCCCGATGACGAACAATACAATGCCAAACGACAATTAGACACTGACTTGACTTGACACTATTGACATTTGAGTTTGACAGTTTTGACACTAGGTTAGGTTAAGTTATACGTCAAAATCGTGTTGTGATCCCAATCCAAAATAATAAAAATAAATAAATAATTGTAACATAAACAGATTGTAAAACAACGCTCGTTCTTTGAAAATGTCTGGTGAAGATTGTGAATCGCTAGATCGTGGTGATGGAGATGGTCAGAAGCCTGATAAAATGTTTACATTAAAGAAGTGGAATGCTGTCGCTATGTGGAGTTGGGACGTAGAATGCGACACTTGTGCTATTTGCCGCGTTCAAGTCATGGGTAAGTATTATGAAGCTACTTTTACATATTATAGGATACTGACGAAATACTGATATAGGTGTAAGATTTAAGGGCTAAATAGTCAGCTTCATATGGAGAGCCTTAAAAATTAGAGCATTAGGATTATGGGAATGTGTTGTTTTACCATTTGTTTCTATGTTTAAAATTTGCCTTCAACCCTTTTTATGTCCCACTGCTGGGCACGGGTCTCTCCCCACAACTGAGGAAGGCCTGGAGCATACTC
>DWAV01002927.1:0-10409 GCA_018231305.1 Noctuana lactifera | reverse complement strand
AATTAGATTGAGATATCTTGTCAAGTTTCTTTTTACAGGTAGGTTTATAGGATTTATACGGTCTTCAGATAGTCTTCTTTTGCACAGATCTTTAAGAAATAATATGAAATACAAACACAGAAAATGCTTTTCTACTGGCAAAGGTATTAGGTTAGGTTAGTTCTTTCGGTATTGCAATGCATATTGTATCTTTTTTATAAGGCAAAGAAAATTCTTTGCTGTGAGTTAACTTATAATTTTGGTATCCTTTTTAAAGTTTTTCGTTATGGTTAGCTATTACCAGAAATCTACTATAGCACACGCAATACGATATTTAGGCCGTATAAGTTTCACTACTGTTGTGAATTAATGCTTGCTTATATTTTAGCTATATAACATACATAGGAAAGGTAATTAATATTATTATAAGTATTTTAACATTATAAACATGCATGATAAGTTATCACTAAGATGTACGACCTGTTTTGCCTTCATATTTCAGCTCTAAAAATAACGCTTCACACTTACAGCCTTACATTATTATTGATATTTTATATCTAATATTAAATTAGATAGAAACATTTTATACCTATTTAATTCGTATGTAAATTGGATTGAAGTTAAAATTCTCTAGATATTTTCTAAACATACAATAAATATAACATATAGTTTCTATAGTTTATTAAATTTTTTGAATCTTTTTGGCTCACTGAAATTGCATAAACATTGTAGAATTTATTTTTTTGTTTATTTGATTTATTCACCCTCCCAGATTTTGTCATCGGATGGTTGCAGCATTGAGCAAACGGAAGTCAAATTTCCGGCCGCTGTGTACGTCAGTGTTTTACGTTTGAAAGCTCTCTTGAAAATACGTTGAAAATCTTGACTTTCTTCCGTATATACTTCCGTAATATATCCATTGCTCTTAAGGTGATTATGTTTCGTGATGGACTCGACTCAAACTCAACCTGAATTTTTTTTATTCATTACAAGGTATTTACTACACTAGATGAAGGCCAAATAATGTAATACGATTCAGCTAAAGACTAAGGACCTATTTTGATGTTTTTTGTGCGTGTCTGTCAAAGACAAAGACAGAATGATTTATTAGCCCCAATATGGGCAAGTGAAAAGGTGTTAAACTGGACTTCGGACCATATCATATAATTTTTAGGTTTACAAATTAAATTAAATTCTAAAATAAACATATTATATTATGATTAAATATAATTGTAAAAGTTGCTTAATATCAAATGGGCTAGATCCTTTAATTGGATTTGATTTGAAACATAATGTGTTCATGTAGGTACGAGCCTGAATAAAGTGCAGCTTATAGTTTAATTTGTAGGATGGCTGAAGCCTGCAGTCGCAGTGAGCGATGCTGTGTTGCATTAATAAGTACACGTTTGCATATTGCATTTCAATTTTAAATGTACATCATACATTATTTAGACGTTCTCGTGGATAATTTTAATGGCGGATTAGGTTATAGCGTCGCTTAGTAAAGGGGGATTTATTGGCAGGAATAGGTAGTTAACCTTAAACCGCGAATTTTTAAATTGGTAATTTAATATTTTTTTCTATGATTACTTATTTCATGTCAATTATAACATCTATGTTTTCTCAATCCTGCATTCTTTATATTTTGAGCTAGCTAAAAAATTTTCTGTAAGTATACACATAAAATTTTTGTTGAAAGCATTTTTGCCCTAAACTTATTTGTGTACGTTCTGACAGCGAACGTGAGGTAAAAAGCCACGAGAAATATTGAGTTTGAATTCGAGACGATGCGTTTATGTTATGATGATAATATTAGTATCGATATAGGTAACTCGTGTAACATTTAAGCATACATAGGGATAGAGAAAGCGACTTTGTTTTATACTATGTAGTGATAAGAAAAAGGAAGATACCCTTAGTATTTAGATACCTACTCGTGTATTAAATTAATAGGATTGTACCTCCTACAAAAATTTTTTTGTGAATTACACATAGGTATTTTTTTTTAAATCTAGATGTATTAATTAACAAGCTTTAACAAATACATGCCATCATCAATACTTTTACAGATGAGTATTTACCTACTCTTGAGAACTAAATTCTTCACCTCATTTAAAGTCTTCCGGTACTCACATCTTCTTATGAAGATGTTATCATAATCCGCTTAATTTTATCTGGTAAACTGTATTATTGTGATTATATCACGGCAATTGTCATATGAACACAATTATTAGGGTTAATGACCGACATCATAGCTTCCTCCAACATAAACATAAATTACAAAGATATTAAACATGTGAGCAACGAATGGTTGAGGTCTCTAATAATGAGCTATGGTCCCAAGGCGGACCTTAATCTGTGGGTCCGAACTTGAGCAAGTTAAATTGCGTCGGGTAACGGGTTCGAGTGCCGGGATGGACAACGCGTGTTAATCGCTTGTTTTGATTAGTTTAATTACTTTCCCCATAGTCTGGGGAAATTCGAAATTTTTGACGACTTTCGGAAGTACTTTTAATGAGAGTGGATAATTTATTTAAATGAATGTATAGGTCCTGTATGGTTTAGCCGTAATACATAGATCATTAACTTGGTGTGTTCTATTAAAAAATGTTACGAATAATCGAGACGGGTAATTGCATAATCGGTTAGGGAGCTATCCATGTAGCGCTTGTGGCACTTTTTAACCGACTTCAAAAAAAGAGGAGGTTATCAAACCGACTGTATTTTTTATATGTTTGTTACTCATAACTTTCGACTGGGTGAATGGATTTTGATGATTCTTTTTTTATTTGGAAGCTGGTGCTTTCCGTAAGATCGCCAATATAAAATTTGGTACAGTTCCTAAAATGGCATCCATGAGAAAACCATCTAGGTAAGTCTTGAATTTGCAATTTAACAGACTTAACTTTGAACTAAAACTTTAAAGTTTAAACTTTTAACTTTGAAGTCGATTGTTTTCGTAACGTGAATTATTGAGTCAATCTAAAAGTATGTAGCATACACACACACATGCCATACACAAACATTTACCTACTGCTACGCAAAATGGACCTTCAACTAAATATGACACAAATAAGACATTCGTGACATATTCCCTTTCAACCTTAGAATCTAAATGAAGGAACTGACGCCATAATTCGCGAAGCGCCATTCAATTCAAGAATGATTTATGTCACTCGGAGAATATCAGTCGTGAGGGTGCCGGAGGCTGTGACAGCCGACTGATAAAGGCCATTGATAGACGTAAACAGCAAATTTATCTTGTCATCTTTGAGGAAAGTTAAGGGAAGTATTCCTTGTTCTATCTGTGAAAGTGTCATGTACTTATTATTGTTCACTAGCTGGTGCCTGCGACTTCGTCTGCGCAGGATTAGTATTTCGGTCAATTCACACAATATCTTTATAAATTGTAGGCTATGTGTTTTTCTGATGTACCTATAAGCAATATTATTGTAAAGTTTCATTAAAATCCATTTAGGTTTTAACGTGATACAGTAACAAACGTCCATCCATACCTACTTACAAACTTTTGCGTTTATAATATTAGTAGGACATTAGTAGGATTATATTGTCGAAGCACGCATAGCCCCGCTAGTACCTAATGTAGATCGTGGATGGCAAGTGATCACACTGTTAAGCAATCTCGAGCGTGGTCGGTACTCCGATGGGTGACCGCTTGTGGCAAATTTCATGCGCGCTTCCGAGCTACGGAGGGCACGTTAAGCCATCGGTCCCGGAATGTGTGAACATGTCACGCTTGTTTCCGTATTAAAAGAGTGTAGAGACATGTGTCGTGATAGTAATACCTAATACCTATCCTACGATGCATGTGTGCATATGTTTTCCTTCAAAGTTTTCCATTAGCTCCGTTCCCTAACGTAAATCCCTACACTCGCGAGGCTTGCTTGCAGCTTGCTTAATAATGAATTAATTAATGCATCGTTGGCAAGTTTAGAAGCGCAATGAACGCTTCGGAACCGAACTTCAGAACTGAAGTACAGTTTACTACTTTTTAATAGAAAGTGGAATTATTTTGTTGTTATAGCGTAAAATAAATAACGGTTCAAACTCACAGCCCCATAATAGGATTCCCTGTATCGGGAATGAAATGGACAAAGATAATTACACAAACACCCAGAACGCTAACAGAAAAGTTCATCATTTAAACCTCTGACTCGCCAGGAATCGAACCCAGGACCCATCGAATGGCATACCATGATAACCACTACACCATACGGGTAGAATTTTGATACAGAATAACGAAGTATCCTTAATGTACCTAAGTAGGTAATAAGAAAATTATTTTCCTGAAAAGAGGGAACTTAACAACGACGCTAAAAAGGGGGGGGGGGGGGTTTATATTGTTTGTTAATACCTTATGATGAATAAAAAACTTTGAATTTGACTCCTCCACGCTCTCCTATTTGAGGTTGGACTGATGTAACCGCAACCATTCTTGGACGAACAATAGAACCCCATGAAGCAGGTTGAGTAAAGTAAACCAAAAATAAAGTTGTGCAGAAACCATAAATAAAATCGTCGATCCCGAAGAAAAATCACAAATGTAACGACCGCAGAGGCATCGGCCATACCGAAGATGATGTACTGTGCCCTCATAAAACCTTCTATCATCTCCCGTAATATCCAGTACGGCCTTTTTCACAGTATTAAAAATGGTTTACGGGTGCAGTGACACTCGCAAGGTTCCGTAGTAAAAAACCCTAATTTCCTGTACCCTTTCATTTATATCCCGGCAATCTGGAGACCCTGTAGCTTATTTATAGGGGTCCCTGTCGTTTGATGGGCGGGAGTCAGAATGCGTAATGATAAAGGTTATAAAAAAGTTACGTAGACTTGCGATTATGCGTCTGAGGCTATGTCTGTAATGTTACGGCAACTTGGATTAGTGTTGTCACAAGAATAGCGAAAGAAATAACCATGCCTAGTACCTATGGTCATAAGTTTTGTGACATATTAATGACATTTTACAACCGAGGTAATTCATGAAGAAGAACCTGGTAATGGTCTGAAACTAGTCCTAAAAATTAAACGTGAGTGCAGTCGTTTATATTTAGAGAAATGAAGACTGATTTATTTGATATTGAATCACATTAGTATAAGCTATGTTATATACTTACTTATATATTTCTATTATTCCTGTCGTTACCGTGAACTAATTTGCTTGTAAGAGATAAGACCGCCGTTTGAATAGTGCTTTTGCTTGTTTTATAAAACCTGTTTTTAAATTGTGCAATGTATTTTCTACTCACAAAATAAATCCTTTTATTATTTTAGTCGCAAGTCTGACATCTCAATACAATGGCTGTACTGTACATTCTCATGTAGAACAGAGTTTACGAGTGTTAGTTTGTCCGTTGACCGTCTCAGAAGTCTCAATGATACGTTATCATCGGGATATTTTCGAGGTACCATAACCTAATCCATGGGTAACCCCTTCATTCCTTTTTTATTATCGCCCAATCTAATTTAACGCGGTCATCCCGATATTGTGCACCCCGTTGAAGTGTAGTATAGTTTTTATTGTTTGTTGTGGTTCTAGAATCGTGATTGGCTTTTTCATGTTTCTTCGTTTTTTTACTAGTGACTAAATGTATAACTGTAGGAGGACAATAGAGCTTGGCATATACATATAAGCCTATGTACAGAAATGTAATGTAATGTAAGCATGTAACGCATAGAGATTTGATGATCACTTTTATTCACAATTATCTATTGAATACCGTCATCGACTATCAATAACAAATGCTGTTCAAGTTTCAATGTCTTCTAAAAACAAGGCCCCTTTGCTTTTCTAAGTTAGAATTAATTACAATGTCAACTCAGAATAAGTAATTAATTTTATCAAGAATTTGTCCTCTAAAGATAACATTTATTCCTAAGTTTCGAATAGAGCAATGCTCTCTAAAATCGTCCAATGAATTAAGTGTTTAATTAATATTAGTTGAATTGCTGGGAATTTCCAAAGTGACTTAAAATTAATTAATCTTCATGGATTTTGATTAATGCTCCGACTCTAGGTTCTATATTAGATTTTACCAATAAAAAATTTTTTGAGTACTAACTGAGTAAGCTACTAAGATAAAAATCTGCAGTAACTAATGTAATAACATTTTTATCTAGCGTGCCGAAATGTTTTGTGATCTTGTGACCACTACACCAGGAATAACAGAACTATTTCCTTCACTTGTTTTGTGTCTCTCTTACTCGCCTCTCTCTCTCCCTCTCTCTATCTGTGGTCACCGTTAAATTGTGAAAACCGTTAGTTTAAGAGTCAAACGGAGGAGAAAACCGTCCGATGTAAAGTGACAAGAAATTATTGTGAACAATTTAAGTTAGTGATACGGTTCATAATTTTTCAACAGTTACAAACTGTAGAGTTCGATTATAAACTAACAGTTTTTACAACTTTACTTGAATTCGCACTTGTGTTTGACTCCAATCTCACGTGATAGTACACGAGATGGAGTCTATGGTATAGCAGGTAGTCCACGTGACTAAGTTAACTTTTGCCTTTAAAACCTCGAGATTAACTGTTTTCTACTATTTTATGTTTAATACTAATTACCTTACTCGTACATAATTATTTTCCTAATAAACTCTTATTCATCACTCCTACCATTTATGTCCTTAATTTAAAGACCATCAAATAAAAGGCTCTATTTTTAAGGTTGGCGGCGATAAATTTTCAAAGCAATTCGTTGTAACCCTAAGCCCAGAGTATTTACTCCACTTTTTTCTTGTTGCTCTGCGTAATATATTAAGTGGGGTGGGGTATTTACAATATCCGTTAAATTATTCGAAATTTTATGTTAAAACGAGCAATTGTTAACAATTTTCGTTAAACTATGTCGACATGGCTGACATGACGTGAAATGTCGATATAAAATTATACAATCACACTAGTACCTATTGTAAACGTGAGTTTGTATGGTAAAGTTTTATCATAACCCAATCACGCAAAACCGATTTGGATAAATTTAGTAATAAAGACAAATAGTTAAGTTCTCAACCTCGTTTCCTTTCTATGATTTGATTATCATTTAATTTTTTCCTTTAATCTGTTAGTGAGAGCATTTAAAAGGTCCCACCGAAACCGAATTCACTCCATTTCTTCATTTCAAATCTACAGTTGGCATGAATTTAAAAAGGCACTCTTAATTACGCTTAGCGGGGATTTAACGGGGCGGGTTGTAGACAAAAAATAAATTACAATCTCTCTCATTTTGCTTTTGAATTATTTTTTTGGACTTTTCTTGGGATTTTTTTGGAATATTTGTATGTCGTAAATTTTTATGTATTATATAGCTATGTATATAAAGAGTTTGTTCAAGAACCATGAGCCACGTACTTATTACTATGCCGGTATACCATCTGTTAGCCATTATTTATTTGGAGAGTAAATAATATAATAGTTTAAGATATTTTGTGTTGCTGTTAAAATTATACATTTGAAGACATAGGTACCTACATGCGGTATAGACAGACACAACATGTCATGACACATCCATTAATCTTAAATTAAATACACAAAATGTTTATATTTAGTAGATATTACATTTTATCAATAAGTGGTTCCACTATATTATAATTATGATCTTGTTTAGAGAATATTATTTTCGGTAGAATATAACTTATTATAATTTCTTATTCTCACTTTGATTTCCGTTAAATGCTTAAAAAGTTTATGCTCGATGATGTTCGGACAATTCTTGTACTGATGACGGCAACGAATTACTGAACCAGATCCTGTCTTCTTAAGTAATATTATCTGAACGGAGATTCGCATGTGTTTAAGTAAAAATCGGTAAACAGATTATAAAGCACCTTTTCGAGTAATTCCTCAGTTAGCTTTCAGCTACTCGTATGCTATACCGGCTCAACTCTAACAAGGTTTGTTTCAGACGGCCATTATAATATTGTTTTACTTGGCTGTAACAATATTAACGGTTAAATCTAAGTTCGTAACTTGAGTAAAGTTGAAGGATCTTTTAGAATATTTAAAAGATCTATGGTTATTTCTACATACGTGTATTTTGTGACATACCCGTGCGTTTACGCACTGCGTCTTTTCGAAGCGACACAAACTCGCGCTGGCAAGCCCCGCGAGTGGTAAACGCGCGAAGGATGCTTATCAACAATAGCGATTTTCAACCGACTTCAAAAAATGAGGAGGTTCTCAATTCCACTGTATTTTTTTATGTTTGTTACCTCATAACTTTCGACTGGGTGAACGAGTTTTGAAGATTCTTTTTTTATTTAAAAAACAATTTAGTCCAGTTTTGACAATGACATCCATGAGAAAACTATATACCTATTATAAGTCTTAGATTCTCAAATTTGCATTAAGTATGTGCGCGACAATTTTAAATCCGGTTGTTTTTGTAACGTCATTTATAGTTGATACTAATATAGGTAACGTAAAGGGGTATGTTCAGTTGTGTCTTCCCCTGGGTACGACTTGGGCTGAATTTGAAAGCGACAGTGCCTCTTTGCTCACGGTTCGTCCTCTCTGTACATCGTTCGTGTGTCGGGGTTCACAAGACGCTTAGTGGAGCACGAAGGTACCCTCGTAACGATAACCATTAAGTGTTTTTGTCGATGGCGCGAATGGCTCGTTGCGCAAATGTTGGCTATTTTGTGTGAATGGCTTTAATCAAGGCCTCTTTTGCCGCTACGCTGTTAATAACTTGCCTCGATCAAGCTTCTCGCGTTTATTCAGTGTTTTATTTTAATTTTAAAAACGTGCTTTCCTTTCATGTTATGTGCAGTTGGAGAGATTTTGAAACATTAAATGTGTTTATTAAAAAAATAAACTTTATGCTTATTAGTAGCTTTATTCCCACCAACCGCCTTGGAGCAGCGTGGTGGAGTATGCTCCAGGCCTTCCCCGGTTGTGGGGAGAGACCCGTGCCCAGCAGAGGGACATAAAAAGAGTTGAAGCCATTGTTTTCTGATTATTTTACTTTTTCCCTATTTAATAATGAAACAAGAGTACCTTAACCTTATTCTTAGTCCTATTAAGCTAGGTTTTGAATAGAAAACTCTTTTTAAAAGCGAAATATAAATCATAAAAGCCCTAACAGGCTAATTTAAACGTAATAAGGGAAGTTTGTAACTCTATTAATAACGGTATCATGACATTATCCTAATAAATCTACGACCCGTTTTAATATCTGGTAACAAGCACTTGTTGTATTAATTGCCTTCGTTTATTACCGATGGGTCGTACTGTTGGCGTGTAAGCGATAAACTAATATAGCCACATTAATAAAAGGGGTCTCATACAAAGCCGGCAGCATTGCTGAACCCTCTGGCTTCGCTTGTGTTCTTACGCGACGGTGACCACTTACTGTCACGTGGTTCTTCTGCCTGTCTACTAGGCTTAGTATATAAAAAAAATTGTAACATAAAACTGGTCATAATATTAATGTAATACGTAAAGATTTGTTGTTATTAAGTTATATATTGTAATTATAAAATATAACTGTTTGTGTCTAAAATACAATAACAGGTTAATAAATTATTAACACCCTAATTAAAGGCATATTCGAGAAGGCTTGAAAAATATTTCAAAACATTAAAAAAACTATTTTAAATGAATTCGGAATTTACTTTTTGCACAATTATTAAGTTGAATTAAAGTTACGATGTGTTTAATTTTGTGCAAATTGCGTATTAAAATTTATATTATAAAAAATAGACTCTATTTTTAACCGACTTCTAAAAGGAGGAGGTTCTCAATTCAGCCGGTACCTATATATATATTTTTTTAACTTGTCCAGCGCTCTACGTGACTCTTTCGAGAGGAAACAAGTTCCTAATCACATTGTAACAGCGATCAGTTCCAATAAATACTAATACACACTGTAAATCACGGAAATTGATACGATAAACATTATGGGTATTATCCAGCTCTATATAATGCTTTCTTTTATGTAAATTTTATTTACACATTAATTGTAAGGTATCATAATTTGATTGACGCTTAAATATTTTTGTAATTAAAGTTTGTAAATTTGTAAAATTTGTTGTGTAATTAAAATTTGTAAATTTGTACAAATAATTAAATAATTTTAAATACGAGTACATTATAGTTACACAAGTAATAATAATTAATTTGTATTTTGTTTACAGTTTTTTTGTTAGTATTTCCAACATTATTATTAGGATTAAACATTTATTTTGTTTCTAGTTCGACTGTTCCAACGTTCCAATATTTACGTAGGTAACTTGCCTTCAACCCTTTTTATGTCCCACTGCTGGGCACGGGGAAGGTCTGGAGCATACTCCACCACGCTACTCCAATGCGGATTGGTGGAGATACGGGTTATTGGCCAACCCGTGTCGGATGTTGTCAAACCGCCCAAAGGGCCTCCGACTAGGTTTAACGACTGTTATCTGTCGATAAC
>DWAV01002926.1:0-10410 GCA_018231305.1 Noctuana lactifera | reverse complement strand
AAATTTATACAGATCTTCATACAGCAATTCTCCGTAAATTGGTTGGTACATTGACTTCAATTTTCTTAAAGATAGGGATGGAGAAATCACTAAATTATAACGGAGTGACTATTTACTATTTACTACATTGTATTTATATTTAACTCACCCGCCACAGTGCCTCAACAAAAAGAAACGAAGCAGTCAGAAAGATAAACCATTCAGCACAGCTCAATCCGAATATACATCATACCCGATACCTACATCACACTTAGAACTAACTTACTCGTCTAGGAAATGCGTTTTGAGGTACTTCATCATACCAAATGTACGGAACCGCTTCGTACCAAAGACTTTGTATAAAGCATCGTCGCATATGGCGAACTGCTTGTTGTTGGGGTCGTACAGCTTCTTCTCTTTGATGATCGTCCAGACCCTCTTGACAACTTCGTGGCGAGGCATTTCGTCCTGCCCCATGAGCTCCGCCAGCTCGGGCGACAGTTTGTACGCGCGCGTGTAGCCACCGCCCTTACCGCGACCTCCGCCCTATAGGACAAAATTAAATAAGGGTTTCATTACAAAGTATTCACATTCGTACTTTACTACACAGAATAAAGGCACTCTATCTCTATCTATTCCGTGTTTTATTGAGTTAAGGCGCACGAGGCAACACACGATTTGAGAAACACACGAAAACGCTGAACACAGTCTCACACTAGGATTCTATGTTGTGTGTACCATGGACACACACAAAGACAAAAAATTCAAGACTGAACAGAAATCTAATGAATGAATGAAATGTATGGCTCACAGAGTATAAGGAATGAATGAAATATATGGCTCACAGAGTCTAATGAATGAATGAATGAAATGTATGGCGTCCAGAGTCATTAGTGGTGTCAGCTTAAGAGATTTATGGCCTTTTACGCTTCCTCGAATTCATCTGGCAACACTGGTCGTCACCGTATTTAGTCATATCGAGTCGTGGCTCGTGGGAAAACACTGTCTTAAAAATCATTTCTGTTGTAAGAAACGTTGGGGTAAGGGGGCCGTCGGTCCCGGTTGTTATCGATAGAAAACAGTCGTTAAACATAGTTGGAGACCAGCATTTGGAGGTAAAAAATGATGAAGGCAAGGCAGACAAAACTAGTATAGCTGCAAAATAATCTATCCATCAGTTAAAGCTTACCTTTTTAGGTTTAGCAGCCTTTTCCTTCTTCTTGCCCCAGTCAGAGTCAGAGTCGCCGTCGGAGCCACCCTTCTTCTTCTTACTCTTCTTGGCAGCTGGCTTCTTCTTTTCTTCCTGGAATCATAAATAAAGAAATGTGTTAAGAGTTTTTAAGAATAATGCCCTATTTGTTTTAAAATGAAATGTTGTATAAAATGAAGTCGCTTCTGCTGTCTCTTTGCTTAGATATGTTAAACTACTCAACAGACTTTAATACCGTTCAGCAATACAAGTGTAAGACAACAGAATGGTTCAAGAGAAAAATTTATATGTATAATTTAGCGATTTTGAGGCGGTATGAAGTTCACAGAGTCAGCTAGTTAGGTTATAGTCATACAAACCTCGGATTCACTTTCATTAGTACCATCCTCTTCTTCCTCTTCAGAGCTGGCCTTCTTGGATTTCTTGGCAGAGGCTTTGGAGGCCGGGGCGGAACGCTTGGGAGGCTTCTTTTCTTCCTCCTCCTGTAACAAAAATATAGGCAAACATTGTTCTGCTATAAAAAAATGAGGATTTGTGACAGCTCCCGCTGATGAGCCTTTGTCAGTAGTGCTTTTAGTTATAATTGTCTAATCAGACGACTCTTGTGGTTACCATACAAGTCCGCCATGTAGGACCAACGCTAGAAATTTAAAAAAAAATTTAGTAATTAATTGACTGTAGTATGAGTTAGACTGTAGGAAATGTTTAAAGGGGTTCAAAGATGCCAATTGATTATTATTTTTCTTGGTATATAAATATTACATGTCATGTGAAATCTAGAAAAAAAATTGGGAAAATTTTGTTTGGGCCTTTAAGCAGATTTACACAGGGTCAGTGACTAACTCCAAGTTAAAAGACTAACTTCGAGACAACTCAGCGCTGGCTCGTAAAAAAGGCAATGTAAATGTGAAGTCAGACTTAAATAGAAGCACACAAATATTTTTAAGTCAGTCAGCTAGCAACACCAAAGATTGTAGTAAACGTACCTCTTCCTCATCTTCACCGTCTTCATCCTCAGAGCCCTGTTTGTTCACATAGTCCATCACAAGCTGGTCAATGATCTTCTTTTTCTTGCTTAGGTCCACCCCAAATGACTTCTCCAGTTTCTGGATGACCTTCTTGGTTGATATCTTCGAAAGGTCAGCATTTTTCAGGATCTCTGATGGACAACACAGAGAATATAGTTGGAGAATGTCATGCATGTATAAAGTTTATAATGACCCCTGCTAATTTGGACTGTGTTATAACTTTTTAACCATATAATATGGTATAAGTATTTGTTACAACTAATGTCTGACATGCAAAGGAATGTTTTAAAATAAAAGCATAAAAAATAAAAATTACATGTCCAGCTTTCAATTATATGTCAGGCTTTCAATTACATGTCCAGCTTTCAATTAGGTATATGTCAGGCTTTCAATTACATGTCCAGCTTTCAATTATATGTCAGGCTATCAATTACATGTCTGGCTTTCAATTGCGTTATTTTTTGAACCAAATTATTGACTTATTAATTAAAACATTTTTATAGAGCATTCCCACCTCATTTGGCTTATACCTAATTTTGTCAGTGTTATATACATTCGCGAGTACATTGTATCATAAATGTTCAATTTGTTTACAATGTTCACTTCTACATATAGGTATACCTGCCTATAATATATAATCTATGATGTCCATACTGACTGTACTGAGTAAAAGCTTGACTTGGCGAAATTAATTTTAATCGATAATGCTTTTATATTTATAAACATATATTATACATAATTATTGGTACACCAAAACAAAATGAGTACCTATTTAATGGAAACAAAGAAAAAAGGATGATTGAGTTGTTTATGAAATCAAGTTTCCGAACGCAACATGGCCGCTATGGCGGATTGACAAAATGTATTAATTATTCCAAAAATATTGAATTAATAGATTTTATATGCATTTTCTGGGAAAATGTTTCAAACAAAAGCTATTCTCTATCATAATGCGCGCTTTTTCTCATTATTAAATGCTTTTTCGAAGGCGCCATTTTGGCGTACCATACGTGGAGGTTTGATGTAATAAGTTACGCATTGAATAAAAATAAACCACTAGTAACCAGACAAAAATAGACACTTTTAAATAAAGGCATTTATGCAAAATGATCCGCACTCTGTTGTCGAACAACTTTCACTTGAAACATTTTCGTTTAAACCTAATACTATCAGAGATATTTCGATTTAAAGTTAGGAAAAATTGGAAGTTCTATAGAATATCGCGGGGAAGCCATTACATGGCTCCCGCAGCGAATGGCTCGTAAAGATTTTTCGTTTAAAATCATCGAAAACAGACGGCTATCGTTTGAAAAATATAAATAACAGATATAATAACATTTTACTTACTTTCAATTTCTTCAGCAAGTACTTCTTCTTTGTTAATGTCTGCCATTTTTCTCAAACAAGTACAAGTAGATTTGGATTCCACCAGCGACACAAGAAAGAAGAAAGACAGCCACACAATAATATACCTACGCGCTAGGTGCTACACGGCGTCCTTACGAAAATACCCGACGATCACTTCGGCTACAATCGGGAATGTCGGGGTAAATACTGACCAATCACAATTCAGTATTTTGCCGGCAAGCTTCAACGTGGTTGACATTTGCATGTCATTTTTGATAACTCGGTGACGTTAGTCTCCAGTGCTACCATTTACCATATTTTCCCATCGATTAGGTAGATTACATTTTTTTATATTTTTATTACTGTTAATCAAAATAACTTTTGCATAAATACACTGATCTAATAAAAAAAATAATCTTTAAGTCTCTATTTACAATAAGTCTTCAAATAAAGATAGCAAGTGCCTAATAGAAGTATTAATTAACTCAATGAAACTTCTTGCAATTTGGACGTCAGTATTCAAAATGATTTTTTTATTTTGAATAACCTAATTAATAACTTAATAAATAATTACATAAGTGAACTTTTAAAAAGTTTATGTGCAACTTTTGTACCTACTGTTACTGACACAAGTATGATTAAAATGACAGAAAAATTCACAGAGAACTTAGCGCAGCACCACGTATTTATGAGCCAAAGACAACACGTTAGCATCTGTCGTGCTGTCTCTTTCCAATGAAACTGTTCTTGTCATTGGCAAAATGGCTAAAAAGCCGAGCAGCCATTACGAAAAAAAAAAAAAAAAAAAAAATGAAACTGTCAAATAAACGAATTGTCTTGTCAAATTCATGTGTATTTTTTTAACTATTTTTACTTGTGTTGTGTCAAACGTGACGTGATGTTAACCTAAAACATATAAGTTTTAATTTAAAAATCAAAACAACATGGTTAAAGTAAAGAACAAGAGGAACGCGTGCTTAGCGGATAAAGTGCATGCTAATAAAAAGGCAGGCGTTAACAAGAAAAAACTAAACCCGTTCGAAGTGCATATAAACAGGGAGAAACTGAAAGTTCTCGGGAAGAAATCTAAACATGATCGTGGCCTACCCGGTGTATCGCGAGCCAAGGCTGTTCAGAAGGTATAAGTCGTATACTATAATTATAATTGCGATATTGTCAAAAAATTGTTAACTTTTCTATACTCCTAGGCTTTAAGGTTTTCCAAGCTTAAAGGTATTACTAGAATGAGTTCTGTCAAAGTAGTACCAGTACTACCATTGTCAAACGCATTTCTGCCATTAAGCAATAATAGAAGTGTATTCCAGAAAGTACGGTGTGGATGTCAGCTGTCCGAGCGATAAGTGCAATAACTAGACTCAAGTCACCCTGCATTATGTAATTTATAATATGTTATGTATAATTTATTTATAATAAATATCAATGGCATCTTGAGCAAGTTCAATGATGGATCTACAGCACTATTGAAGAGTTGTGTAAAATAAAATATAATGATGAAGTATCCTGTCTAACTAATTTGGTTTTTTACTGCCTGCCATGCTTAAAAAGGCATCTACAGCTTATGAACCTTGTGACAACCTCTCTTAAGGACTTACAGGTAGCATGCCTTCAACCCTTTTTATGTCCCACTGCTGGGTACGGGTCTCTCCCCACAACCTGGGAAGGCCTGGAGCATACTCCACCACGCTGCTCCAATGCCAATCCAAAGGGCCTCCAACCAGGTTTAACTTAACGGCTTAACGTGTCCTCTGAAGCAAGGAAGCGTGCATGAAATTTGCCACTAGCAGTCAAACATCCGAGTACCGGCAGCGCCCGACGTTGCTTAACAATGTGATCGCTTGCGATTCACACTACCAGCGAGGCTATGCGTGCTTCCTAGCAGGTAGCATAGGGATTCTAAATGAAAAGGCTTCAACAAGATCTCAACTATATTATTGCTATTAATCTGCAGATCTCATTTAAGAGCTGTTTCAGAGAAAAGAAACCTTGGGGACTGAAATGAAGCTAATGAACAAAACCAATGCATTCATTGACCGTCGTATCGGGGAGAAAAACAATCAGTTGTCTGCGGAGGACAGGATGGTGGCTCGGTTTGCTGCTGAACGTGCAAAGCAACATACCAAGAAGAATATCTATAATCTTGCAGATGATGAAATCTTGACCCATAGGTATGTTTGACTTTCATTTTTCACATTTGACGACCCTTGTGGTGTAGTGGTTATGGCGCCAGTCTACCATTCGAAGGGTCTGGGGTTTGATTACCGCGAGGAGGTATGACTGGCAAGCCCACAACCTTAATAAATGCGACTTAAGATGATGCCACTAAGTAATATTGTATCTGTTTCAGAGGACAAACATTGGAGCAAATTGAAAAATTTGATGATCCCAGGTCTTCAGATGAAGAAGACGATGTTAAAAAGTTTGGTGGCTTAGATGGTACACAATTATGTTTATTTGTTGTTTTAAAAGAATCATTATTTTTATGTATTGTATTATTAAATTGCCTCAAGAAAGTTTATGTTTTGAGAATATATGTAGATTTATCTTTGTCATTGGTTGTAGATTAGTTAGTATTAAGCGATTTTAGTTTTTTTTTTGGGTAGTAACTTGTATATTTAAAAAAATAATGGGCAATTTTTGACAGCGGTTTGTTTTTGCAGTTAAATTTGTTGGTTATTTTCAATAAATATTTTCGATTCTAGATGACTTCGTATCAGAAGGTCATTTTGGTGGTGGCGTATTATCAAAATCTGATTCAAAAGATGGTGCCAAATCGCACAAAGATCTCATAGAACAGTTAATAGCTGAGTCGAAGAAGAGGAAAGCAGAAAAACAGAAAGAGAAGGAACAAACTTTGGACTTGACAGAGAAATTAGACAGCGAGTGGAAAGATCTACAACCAGTTGTGTTGAAAAAACAGAAGGTGGAAGAAGAATCTGTGATAGATAAACTTCTGGCTCAGGCTGACAAAGGACAGGACTATGATAAGATGATGAGAGAACTGCGGTTTGAAAAGAGAGGAACGGTGAGTAATAGTTTAGTTATTTATATCAAAGAATTATAGATGGCAGAACTTGTACAGTTCGCTCGGGGAGCTACCACAGGGAGATGTCCTATAAGTTGCAGTGAATTAAGTTCATTATCAAGTTTTTTATTTTTTGGAAAGCTGAGGATGTCTGTAATACTTTGTGTGAGGTGACCATCTCAATGACTTAGTAGTGTAGTGATTTTAGTTTTATCTTTACAGCCCTCAGATGGCCTAAAAAGCACGGAAAAGCAGCAAGAAGAAGAGAGAAAGAGATTAGAAGAATTAGAGAAGCAAAGACAACAGAGGATGATGCCAGAGGAAGATGTAAAAGTAGTTCAACCTAGTAAGAAACATAGGTTAGTTAGTTTAATGTCTAGTCCGTAATTTCTGGTACTTATTAATAATTAATTTAGTAATGTGCTTCTGGAATCGTCCAAGAAATTAAAACATTATCCTACACATATTATAATATGATATACATATAATATAGTGACCTTACCTACATAATATATTTTCACTTGAAACAACAAAAAAATTATAAATTTTGAATAGAAAATATTTTCACCCCTATTGTCGTGTTGTTAAATATGCTATATTTTTATATTTTTTATTACTTACATTAAGAATCATAACAATATCAAAAGTTATTTAACAGGTCAGCAGATGATTTAGACGACAATTTCGAACTAGACAATGATCAAGACTTCATGCTGGCTTACGACAAAGATGGGAAGCCTTTAGTACCTGATCACGTACTTAAGGATTATAGTGGTAAGTGGAGATATTCTTCTTTTATATAAATAGAAATTTTTATATATGTATCTGAGGAAAGAAAGAAGTGTACATATATCCCTATCTCAGTAGAGGTTTTGAATAATTATAACAATGGCAAAGTTACAAGAACATTGTGTACTTAAATCTCTAATACTAATATTGACGCTACATCGAGGCGCATAAAAATTGCACTATTGTCTAAATCATTTACTGGTTTTTAGCAATACCAAATTAAATTACTGACAAAATAATATTTACATGCATTACAGTTCCAAATAGCAAGAAGCAATTTCAGGATGGTATATCGGATACGTCATCTGAAGACGATGGTGATGATGAAGACGAAGAAAGTGGCGAAGAATCCGAGGAAGATGAGGATGAATCGAATAACAAAGCAAGCAAATCGGATAACGATGGAAGTGATTCATCAGACGATAATAGTGACGGTAAAGAAATGAAACCGACTAAAAATGAGTCTAAACTAAGCGAAGAAAGTAATAAAAATGTGATGAGTATTTTAGAAAACAGTGAATCGCATGGCTCATCAAGTGACGGAAATGTTGAAGAGAATGAAAAACAAAAGGAAAAGCGTGGAAATATAAAAGTAGATAATAATAGAAATAAAGATACTAATTGTTCGATAGAAAACAATAGTATAGAGAGCTTAGAGCAACATACCAGTAATGAGGATAATAGTGGCAAGATATCTAAATTAAATGATGCAGAAAGTATATTAAAAGTAGAAGACAGTGAATCTGGAAGTGAAGGTGACGACGATGGCTCTGAAGAAGAATCTGATGAAGATGACGATGGTGATAAAAAGAAAAATTCTGTTGTCAAAGATGATTTTAAAGATCTGAGGGAATCGGAGGATTCTGATGTAGGTGAAGAGAGTACGGAAAAGATTAAGTCGTTCTTCGATTTGAAGACACAGGAAGGTGATAATTTGCGGGTAAGTTTACTATATATTATAGTAAAATCTTAAGTTTCTTGCAAGCTGTTCATAATAAAAGTATTGATTTAGATATTGACATTGCTTAAAGATATTCATTATAATAGGCGTTTTAACAATAAACATATTGATTTATTGATTGATCTACTTATATGAATAGCTATCGCTGAATCTATTGCTATCAATGCAATGTTTTTCATGAATTTTGAACCTTTAGAACGGGTATATAAATTGATTGATTGACTTATAATATTTTCAGAAACTATTGGAAGGAAAGTCGCCTTCACAACAGTCGACCGCATTACAGAAACTCATTAAAAGCTACGACCCTAGCTTGTCAGAGAACAATAGAGACCTACTTAGCAGACTT
The DNA here is from genome assembly GCA_018231305.1 of Noctuana lactifera. Taxonomy (NCBI): domain Eukaryota; kingdom Metazoa; phylum Arthropoda; class Insecta; order Lepidoptera; family Hesperiidae; genus Noctuana; species Noctuana lactifera. The sequence continues at coordinate 1,704 of DWAV01002926.1, read as the reverse complement.
TTCGCGCATTTATTACAATACGTTAACGACATGTTTAGCAATTTGAACTGTGAAGCGGAGGTCATAAAGTCCTTTTTGGTTTTCGACAAATTAGTGCCACATTTCTACGACTTAGTGCATACCAACAAAGTGTCGACTAAGAAGTATTTAGTTGAATTGTTAACCGAAAAACATGACGCTTATAAACGTAAGCCGAAAGTCGTTCCGAATTTGGATACTTTAGTTTTTTTCAAACTAGTCTCATTGTTGTATCCCACATCAGATTTTAGGCATCCAGTGACTACTCCCTCTTTAGTTTTCATGTCGGAAATTTTAACTTTATCCAGATTCAGTGACCGGTACTCGATTTCGCGAGGCTTGCTAGTGACTGCACTTATTTTGGAGTATACAGCGCTGTCAAAAAGATTTGTGCCCACAGCGATTAACTTTTTAAGAGGGATTTTGTATCTGTGCGCGAACACAAACATTCTGAACCCGATAAAAGTGGTGCCGCCATTCAGATTGCACAAGGACATGAACTTTTTAACCATAGACAACGATTGTTCAGAAATGAGGGTAGAAAACAAAATGTTAGCTAAGGATTTAGTTTTGAAGGATATTGACGAAGATTTCAAAATACGTGTTCTACTCACAACAACTTTAATGTTAAAGGAGTTCTTTGAGAATTATAGCGACATTGAAGCGCAAGCGGCCATCTTCGAGCCTCTTATACAGTTGTTAAGTATGGTAGATTTAGATTGGTACCCGAAACAAGTGAGTTCGAAGGTTTCGGGGGTATTGAAGCATATGAAGCAGTGTTTGGAAGTGAAGACGTATACGCCACTCGCGAGGGAGAAAGTCAGGCCTAAAGCCTTAAGGCTTTACGAACCGGATATTCAAGAAGTGTAAGTAGTCTTTGCTTAAAACGATATAAATTAAAATAAAAAAGTCTGTGTGTCTACCATAAGTAGTAAGCAAATACGTACGTAAGAATTTTGTAATACTCTAAACCTTATCTTTTCCTTAGGCCTTAGAGTCTAATGCCTAAGGAAAAGATAATGTAGCATTATTACCAAGAAACCTTTACAGCGCCATCTGTGCTAACTAACGCAAACTATGTGCTTAGACTAATAACTTTGATGATTTACTTGTGTCATACTAGATGGCGCATCATAAAAAAATAAACACTCATCTGTCTTCCCAAACGCGGCTAAAGAACTTTAAAATATCATTATTTAACGATATTGTTCTAAGCCCTTATAACTTTTTTAAATCGTAAATGAGTATTCAGCACGGTATTCAGGCCACCTAATGTTAAATGTTTACTGCAAACTTTTGCCCTGCCGAGAATCAAACCCACCAAATAGCGGACCGACATGGTGACCACTGCGGCACACGGAATGTAATATGATTAATCTTTAATGAACTAAATCTTACAGGTTCACCGGCAGCAGGACATCGAAATTATCCAAAGAACACGCAGAGAAGGTTCGTCTGCAAGGCAAATATAAGAAGGAGATGAAGGGAGCGCTGAGGGAGATACGAAGAGACAAGGCTTATATCGCATCGGTGAAGATTAAGCAAAAGATACAGAGGTACGTGTTAAATGTCTTCATCATCTCATCACCGTCCTTGCTGGGATTGTCACACTGTCATCATTATAATAGAAATGTCTTGTTTTATAATTCCTAAAAAATATAATTACTTCAACTGAAATCATGACAA
>DWAV01002925.1:0-10412 GCA_018231305.1 Noctuana lactifera | reverse complement strand
AGAATTTTTCAAATCCGACTTGTAGTTCCAGAGATTAGCGCGTTCAAACAAACAAACTCTTCAGCTTTATATTATTAAGTATAGATTAAGTTTACCTATGGTTGAGTTGCCTTATGATTGACATTATAATTTTCACGGAAATCAAAGAAAAATCTCTCTCTATTCTGTATTAATTTCTGGTTACAATATTATAGTAAAGAACTACTTGTAAGTAAATGTAACAATAAAAAAGCATACATTATTAAGTTAAAGTTTGGTATAAGCCGATATGGTGTTGTGTTATCAGTTATGTGCAGAATATTCCATTAAACTTAACAAAATTGAATATGTGTCATTTGCAAGCTAATTGGATTGGATTTGAAATATGAACGGTGCGTAAGGCGAAGGCTAGACGATCAATAAGTCTGTGATCCTTCAGTATTTACCAAATATTGTGGTATTCTCGAGTAAATTACTGATCGTGTTTTTCTATTGTATACAGAGACCATTAATATACTGAAATACCTAGATTCAGTCCCATGCAAATGTTATGTTTAAAATTGTCCTCGTCCTATGATTAAAGAAAAAGTCACAGCTTAAAAACAAGAGACATAAAGTACACTTTTAACCGCATTTAATGAACGATATATAACGCTTTACACTTGAAGGAACACTGTTATTTTAGACAATCCGCGCGATGTAGTACTATTGAAAGCATTCTTTGCAAAATGAGTGCAGAATGCACTCTTTTACAAGGACGTTTTGTATTCACAATGTATAAAACCATACATTGTGAATTGAGGTTTTTCTTATATATCAATCGTAATCACTCATACTGATTTGACGCGGTTTTTATTAAATAATTATTTATTTAACCTTTTCTTATTATACAATTTTTCTCGAATTCATGATCCACGCAATTTATTTGTTATGAATTTTACGAACTTGGATTCCATCATCTCATATGTAAAAATGGAGCATAGACCAAAATTCAGTTTTTTTCTTATTTCGTTTGACGTTGGTTCATTAGAAATAAAATGAAATGAATGAATGAAATGAAATGAGTTTATTACAACCATCCTCTTATATTATTTAAATTTGTTTTTTTTTCGACGTTTCGAAGCTACATCTCTAATCACATTAAAATACAATTGTTAAGCCTAGTGACAAAGGGATTAGTCAGTTAGTCATAAGTAGCCTGCCTTGTCTTGAAACTTGAAACCTTCGATTCTCTGTCTTGTTTTACAAGCCTGTCGTCCCTCTCTAACGTAGAGCATTGTGACCTATGTCAGAGTATTCTTTATGTACGTTTCTTATGTCCTGCCTATTCTGTCATAATGTTTCCCCCGTGAATATTTCGCTGGGCAGGGAGACAACTCTACTTGCTCTAATAATATTAGTAACTGAAATTTACATATTTCAACCTTATCTAAAGATACGGATTTCCAAAAATCTAATTTCTAAGAAATATGTATTACTAAGTATTACTAAGACAGGATTATTAATATTAAATTCATTTAATGATTATTATAATATAATTCAGTTTCACTCAGAAATTACTGAGAATTTGACTTTCATTAAGTGTATGTAAATACCTTACAATGAATAGAACAGTTTAATTTATTTATTTACTTCCTCCCTTATATTCTTACAATAAATAATTTTTCGTTATTTATATGTTTTTTTAACGTATTTAACATCCGCTTTTCTATGTATTACTTATTTGAACCGTTTACGCTGTACGCTTCGTTGCCCAGAAAAAATTTGGTTTGCTTACGAATGGTTTATTTTCTAAGAACTAAAACGTGTACCCGTGGATTTCTTTGATTGAAATTATCTTAGAATATAAATATTTAAGTACTAGATATCAGAGATAATCATAGAAATGGGATGTGTCTGAATAGGCCCAAACGAGTAATATAAAACCGGTTATTTAATTTTTCAGAGATAATGTCTCAGATTCGGTTCAATAAAGTAGAGAAACTGTAACAGATACAATACACTAAATTAGATTTGACACACTTTTGTATTTGAAATAATTTTAATACCGACCTTATTATATTCCTGTCTATAGCATGAATTGTACCGAACACTACGCTTAAACTATGCCTTTTTATTGTAATAAATTACAATTTATAAGCATAGTACATCTTAACGAGTTAGAGCTAAGAGACATATTCTCGAACATACGTCGACTCTACATGTGTTAGTGACCAATGATTATTATAACGTATGTGGGAAACTCTATACTAAGGGAATACGACACCGCTCGGTAAATCAACTTTCGGTATTCTCTTTGAACATAAACTTTATTGCTGAGTTTAATAACTCAATCTTATACGTTTATGTATTTATCTCAATTGTGACATTAAGTTTTCTATTACGACTAGTATTAGAATAGTTTAAGTCTCAAAACATTTCTCTCGTTTCACGAGAGCTTTAAAAGCGGTGAAAGTGATTAGAAAAGTTGTGTTTTGTCTATGAATTCGATAGTAAGATTAACGAAGGAATATTTTGCTAGAGATATTTAAGATTATTGTTTGAGTTATGAAATTATTTTGTTTATTTTAAAAACTAATTCTTGTTGTTTCGTTTACGTTTTAGGACTTTTTGTAAACCGTGTCACACAAAGTGTTTCGAGAAATATATAGAGACATTAATTTAGATGGCTAACCTTCACGTATAAGTAGTAAGCACATATACTCGTAAGTAGAATCCTCGCTCTACCTACTTAATTTAAAAATCACATTCGTTACTTTGTTGAAAGACTTCAAAATCAGTCATTGTCACTTTCGCATAATCGGGGTGGTACAACCCCCTCCCCCTCCATAACTTGCCGTAAAGCAAGCCTTGTGTGAGGGTGTGATTATCTTAGCCCGTATTATGTGCAAATAGATCCACGTACGATCTCAAATAGGACTTCTATCCTATTTGAAGTTGGACGTGGGCGTCCATGGGTTGCAGTATTACTTGCACTTAGATAAAATAAAAAATCTCCAACAAAATAGGTATCAGTCTTTCAACTGAACGCGTATTGCCCGACCTCGCCAGTTACGATCTAATAAATCTTGCGCGCGACTACCTACCTGCACTTTCTTTTCTCTGTCCCACACGAGCGTGCCGTGTGGTACTCGCCAGACTGACACCATGCGCTTTTTGTGACCAACCTAGTTCTGATCACATTAGAATAGACAAGAATATCTTTTTATGATAAAATAGCTGTGCCACGTGGTTTCCCCGGCGTTAAAAATAGTATCGTAATGCTTGATAACCTATAACCTTCCACATGAATGTAGCTATCATACACAAAAAGAATTTTTCAAATCGGTCCAGTAGTTTCTGAGATTAGCGCTTTCAAACAAACAAACTCTTCAGTTTTATATTATTAAGTTAGGTGATAGGACTACTGGCGTCATAAATACTGAACGCGCAGCCTATCTATTCAATTCCGTCACTGGAATGTCATCCAGCAGTATTTATCATACTAAACTATTAACACTACGTACCATCAAGCTACAACATTTATTGAAAGCCTAGCCTTTGCTAAAACCTTATAAATACGAATTTGTAAATGTGAAATATTACCGTCAATTATGTTTCTTTTGATCGAATTTTTAAGTGAAAATTTAAAAGCAAGGACTCAAGTGAAGGCTGTAGCGGTAGCTGTTTTAGAACAAAAACACGTTTCGTGTAAACGTCTTTTCGATAATCAGATTGTGATGGTACGTGTTCAGCAGATTTCAATACTTTTCTTCGTGTTTATGGCAAAGAATATAAATTATGATTAGTCTTTCAATAAATAGTCGTTAATGTTGCGCTTGCATTAATTGCAAAATTACATTGCATTGATCCTCAAGAGTTTTTTTTTACTATTATATTTTTATTTCGTTTATTACGAAATCCGTGTTCAGTTAATCAGGTTAATTAACTTACTTTAATAAATGATCATAAACTAAATAATATATCCAAAAGAGTTATAAGAGAGAAGAGTTATTGAGAAAATTGTCGCGCAAATAGTTAATGCAAATTTGAAAATTTAAGACTTACATGGTTTTCTCATGGGTGCTATAGTCAGAACTGGACTAAATTTAAATGGGACACGGAAAGCACCAGCGTGAGTCGAAGGTTAGGAGGTAACAAAAAAAAAGAATTGAGAACCTCCTCCTTTTTTGGAGTCAGTTGATTATTTGAAGGTTCTAGCGTAGTATTTACTAGTTAACAGGACAGTATTTACCAAACATAACTTTCGTACCTACTCCGTCTATATTCTTAATAAGCTGCCAACGGTAACCTTACGGCTGACATAACTGAAATATTACAGGTTACAACACGAAAGTATTACGTAACTTTGATTTTGTTCAGCTACCAGCCTGTTGTAACGAAATCAGAGCATCGGTACAATTTCTCAGTCAAGCCTTGAGTATTCTCAACATTTAAGCACTTTCATTCGTCAAATGCTTTTTCTTATATAAGTATTCTTCCTTTATCCAAGCGATCGTATGTTGTACCTAGTACCGAGAGGTTGATTCATATCCTGCAAGGTTTTCCTATTTGCAACCGACTTTATTAAGCGCATCGTAAAATATAAATAGCATAAACCTTGCATGTGTTATTGATTTGACTTCGTAGATAATTAAAACGCAGTCGATCGGCATCTATAGATCTCTGCGTGTTACTAATAGTTGTAAAATAAATAAAAATATTAGCCACTGGCGAATTTGTGGCAATAATAAATTGCTGCGAAGATCACTCAGTCGAAGGCTCACAGCTGATACAAAAAGCAGTTTTCATAGTCAAACAAGTTACTTCGAGAAAGCGTTCGGACCAAAGGAGATTGAACTCTCAAGTCTCGACAAAATGTGAACGAATGCGATTAACTGTTACAGCTTGAATAAGAGCCGCCACCAAAATAAATATGAAGTTTTATCTCCTTCGCGATAACTATGTCATATCACGGGGCTTCTTAAGTGTGTCGGCCAACACGATAATGTTATTTAATTTATATATTATGCCGCATATGCCGATGCAGTTTCTTCATTCTATTTCCCGACAATCTTTCCTAGAAACATTGCAGTCTGTTAGATTATAATTGATTTTCCCAATCAATAAATAATGAGGGCCTAGTCTACTTTTCCTCATTGTGTAAAGTCGACTTACCAGTGTATCTGGTTGTTGGATTGACAAGTTAGTTTTTGTATTTCCCTGATCAACTATTGTTCTTGTAAGTGTGCACAGATATGGCCTTTTTAATTTACCGAAACGGGAATTTCCGCAGCGGCACCTAGCTCTTTATTCTTCTGTCTGCAGACCTGTTTTCTGCATAGTTGGTCGCTCGGTTGTCTTCATCGCTCGTAAACAAATAGAACGAGTCACGATAGTCAATAGCGTCTATAATGACGGTTCATATCGTACGTCACCCGCTTCCTCTCCTCTCGGCACGTACGTTGTCGTACAGGAATGACGCAATTGGCTTTTTCAATGTCTTATCTACAGAGAGGTATACTGTCATTCGTCAAGCGAACGCCGCGGTGCGCACACGCCGCTCGCGCCTCGAGTTATTTCTGTTTCACTTGTGCCTTCATACTTGTTCACCGTCGAGGACGTAGTGACGAATTGCGCGCTCGTTGTGCCAGTGTTTTGAACTTTGTTTTTGTGCATTGAAAGACTTTTTTCATTGTCGGACGACTCTTTGTGTATTACAATGTTTATGTCAGGATTTTTCATTCTCTCCCCAGAATTGACGGCAAGGTTGGTAACACTTGAAATTTTGTAGGTCACATTCTAGTCGCATTTAAAAACTGGTCTACTAAATGGCTATTCGCTGTACCTAATTAATTTTAAATGTAAATGTTTCTAAGATATTTTGAGAGTATTTCAAGAGCCTTGAGGCCGGCTAGCCTAACAGCCCGAACATCTATCAAAGCATACTTATTTGATTAAATTATAATTTATAATGATAGCCTAAACAAAGATATAAAATTAAACGAAAAAAAATTTAAATGGATACAAATACAAAATGTTTAAATATCTTAAACGACTAAAACTAGTTTTACTCTTGTAAAATCACCAACCGATTAAGAGGTTGCATATTTTGGCGTAATTTTAGATTCGCTAACGAGTGCTAATGTGGCCGTGTGATTGTTACAGAATGACACCGCAAGAGGAGCGGGAGAGCGCGCGTGGAGCGGAGATCGCCGACGCGTTTGAGGACGACATGTTCGGCCCGTCGCGCACCGAGCCCGCCCAGAGGCCCAAGCTGTCCATGATCTCGGCCCGTCTGCGCGCTAACGAGGAACGCAAACGAGTCATCGAAATCTGCTCCCAAAAACTAGAAAACATCGAGGACCCAGCGCGAGACTTACGCAGATCTGTGTGCATTAACAACACCTATTGCCGATTGAGCGAAGAGGCACGCCGTGAGAAGGAGGCGAGGCGGCGACGAGCGAGGGAGGAGTGCGACGACTCCTGGGTCGGCAAGAAGGCCCGACGCGCCGTCGAGGACGAGTGTCTCGCGCTATTAGACGCCATCCCCGAACTGGGAGATGCCAACCTCGGATGCGCGCAGCTGGCGCGGCAGATGCCCCGGCAGGACGTGCCCCTGCTGCCTCCCGGGCTCCTGACGGTGCTCGACTCATGACCGCGCCGCCCTGCGCACCTGCACTCTCCGCTGTGATGCCAGCGTCCGAGTGAAGTCTGCTCGCGCGAGCCCGAAGCGCCCGAGTCGCTGACCGAGTTATCGGACGCGTTCCGAACAAACTCGCCCGAATGTGCCGACTCGTTCCGGGTCGCGCTCGAGCGCGGTCCACGCACCGATCGCTGGACATCTCGTTGATAGAATTTTCGTTACCCCGAATGGACAGTCGACGTTTAGCCAATTCTTTGTTGTTAAGAGGAGTACTTACTTACTTTGTTAGCGTGTTTTTATTATTTAGTGAAAGTTGCTCAGGCGCTGCCGGCGGGCGCGGTCCAATTAGTGTTCGACGATCGTTTCGCGTATCGGAGGATTCGGAAGTACGTATTGTCCGCTGTGACGTCGCGCCGCGGTGTACAACAGATAATATAGTGAGGAAGTTTTAAGTTTTATATTAAAGTAATAGTTTTAAGTCATAATTATTAACGTTACATTATTGTATTATAGATATAGCGTTTAAGTGATAGTGCAAACGACTGGGAACGGTTGCGTGTTATTTTAATAATATTCCAAGCTTACATTCAAGTAGTCACTTAGTTTGACATTGAGGTCGGTGCTTAGTTTATAGGGCTTTCGATGCTGCAAGTTTTTGAAATCGCGAGAACAGTTCGAAACTAAGACAGCGTTTCGCATCCTATAAAGTTTGAAAGTAAAAGCCAAGTGCAGCGTACTGTGGACCGTGAGAGAGCACGCATATTAAGACATACTATCCTACCAATCGAACGTTACGTACGGCGCGCGGCAACGATCGTAACACAATGAAAATATTAAATGCGTGTACACTGTCCACACTCGACAGCTGATGAGATTCCGTTGACCTTACTCGAGCAGGCGATACTGGGTGACCGACACCCAAATGTTTGTTCGAGCGTTGCATTTTATTAAGTCTGACTTTTAGTTTGAACGAATTTTGTTAAACTTTCGAGCTTTTGTTATGTTTTATTAATGTATATTTTTGTTTCAACCGTGTTACCTTATATCACCATTTACGCTTTGTTACCATTAATGTGTAATCGGTATGTCGTAAATTACTTACTTTTACTAATATCGATAGTAGGTGCCTTGAATGGTATACCGTTGTTAATTTATTGTAGGCGAATGATATAAGTTCCAAAATGGCAAACTTAAGTTTGGCCAATGAGTTTGTAATCGGACGTGTTGTGCAATGCATTCGGTAATGGAATAATTTACTCGTATTTTTCTATTAAAGTCTTAATTGTCGCAAAATATATTGGTAGGAGCCCGTTTCGCCCCTCTGAATAGTAAATAGGTACCTGGAGGAGCGTGGGGTGAAGGCGTGGGCGGGGTGGCGAGGGGCGACCGGGGCGCGCCGTTCCCAGCACTTCTGTGATATTAGCCTAGCCTGTATGTCGTATTTGTGCTAGTTTCCCCATCCGACTTTTTTGGACATTGAGCTATGTATAAAGAAGCGCTTGAAGAAATTGATTCCTTTTCTATATCGGCCATTTTATACGGATTATCCGGTTTTTAAAGTCGTATACCCGACGGTAGTGCGTTTAGATGTGTTGTCACTGTAACGTGTATGTAGTTTCATTTTGTATGGAGTTTGTATGTTGATAAGGTTTATGTATTATAAAATTAAGTGCTTAAATCACTCAGCTTTTTATCAGCCCTAAGGGGCATGAGGTACCGGAACGCACATAGAACGCTATATTCGGAAAATTAAACTTAGTGGCACCTTTCTTTACTTAAATATTTTGTCTCACTCGTATTGAGTTAGGAAAGAAAGAGACAGATACTAGTGAAACGGCACGAGGTTAATCTTCCTGAATATCGCCGCGTTCCAAGTCTTGTTCATTAGTTGTTAATCGGTAACGCTACCCAAAGTATTCAGCAAATGGATGTAAACGCACATAATTATGTAATTTATAAGTAGTTTGTTTTTATTATACTCATTTCTGGGAGCCACGTCAAAGCCAGAAATAAACTTTTGTTAGAAAACGAAGATTGTTGAAACTCTTTATCGTATACACATCAATAGTTTGCAATCTTGTTTTTAAATAGATAGATTATTTATAAAGTTTTATAACTAGTTCAATATACAATGATATAGAGACTTACCATATTATATTAATAATTGTATTAATTCTATATTCCAACCCCACTGGTTTATCCTTTTCTCTATTGGAGAAGGTTACAGTCATTGGGTATTTTAGCTACAATTGTTTAATTTATTTCATGATGAACTATAAACATGTACTCATTTTTAAAGTTAAATTTACTAGGAACCAATAGTTGTTCACGTGGCTCTTAGATTTGTCTCCTTTGTGAGATGTGAGATTAAAAGAAACGAAATGCCGAGCCTCTATTTTTAGTCAAATGTATCAAATGTTTCTATAGATGTTTAAGTACAACTATAAATGCGTGTGTTTCAAATGGAATTTTGTAAAGAATCTAACCCTGCAAGGCACATTGAGGCATAGATGTTTTAGCGTAAAAGTCAATTTAACTTATTAAAAACATTGTTGTACTTTACTTAGATATTATATGCAGTAAGGCAAGCACTATACTTAAAAGTTATGCTCTCAGTCGGTCTGTAGGGATAGCTTCTAACTGATGAAGTTGAAAATAAAAAAGTAGTCAACTTATTCACTTTATATTGTCTCTTTCTCGCTTACTACTCATAAAAGAAACATCGCTTGTGACGAGCGAGACGCCCGTAATCGAATAATTCGATACTGACTCTGCATACCAAAATGGAGATTATGGATACGTTGATTATGATAGGTATACATTGCGGTTTGTGAATGTTGTGTAGATTTATAATATTGTTGAGCTCGCAATGTATAGATTGTTAGACACAGTCACGCGATCAGAGCGTGTTCGTGGTAGATATTTTTACACAAAGAAACAATCGCAATATTGAATGATTCAGAAATGTTATATGAGAAATACTCTACATAATATTTAGTATTTATGAAATGTTTGGGCATTTATTTCGTTGTGATTGTGAAACACTATTGTGTAAGCTTTGAAATTGAACCAAACAAAAAGTGTACATTGAAATATGTACCTATATTAAATGTAATTATTAACGTACAGTTTCCAATGTATGATTTAAGTAAGATAAACCGATGTGTATTACGTGTGAAACAAGGAATCATAAATTGTATATTATGTCCGAAAGGTAAAGTCGTCATTATATGAAATGATTTTATTATTAAAAATACAAATTTTTAACATATCTTATCATTTATCGTTATCCTTTAGTTTAGTAATTTTTATCGCAATCTGCTCTTGTTCAGCGTCATTGATAAAAAAAACATCTTTATATAAAGAACACATTAATAATATAAATACTTTTAATAACAAATTAAAGTAAAACATTAGATACTTACCTACATACAATAATATTTCTATTACCTATTTTTCTATACTATTAATTTTAATTCATGAGGACACTACCCACATTTTTAGAGTACAGCTTTTAGTGTTAAACGCACCGATCGCTCTAACGAAGTAATGCAAAGAGTATCTTTAATCTAATTCAATTCCAAAGCTTACAGAATTTGTGCAATCACTAAAAATAGCGCAAAGCAAACTCAAGGGACGACCACATTTAGCGGAATGAGCTTACAGTATGCAGTTGCACCGAGTGTGGCTCGACTGGCCTCGTCTCCGCGGAACTACTAAATGTCAATAGGGAAGTTAACACCATTCAAAATTAATTTCTATTAGTAACATAATTGTAATAAAGAGATCTTAGTCTACCTAGATCTTT
>DWAV01002924.1:0-10413 GCA_018231305.1 Noctuana lactifera | reverse complement strand
TAGTTCCCGATACGCCCGATACGCAGCGCTGTTCAAAATCCCATACAAAATTTAACTGTTACTACTCGATGACGGATAAAATTTGTAAAATGTTCGTGATAGGGCTACAGGTACACCATTATGTTTCTCGACTGTTTTTATTTGTCTTTTATTCATACATCAGTAAGTAGGTAATTTTTTTATGTACATTTTTATTAGGTATCTACTTATTTCATGTTTTTTTATTGCTTAAACTACAGGAAAACTCAGAAATTGTTTTATGAGGGTGCGATGCAAGCTCGACGGAAGGGGAAACTTCATTAATTTGTAGTAAAATTTGTATCTCCACGATTCCACTTTATAAATTTCTTTCGGATTATCTTCAGTTAATGCTTTTATGAATGTTTCTATAATTTTTTCGTCTTTTAGAGAATCATATCTAGTGTTACTAGCTGCAGAGTAGAGGTAAGAAGATAAAGTTTGAATTTTCTTTTCGTATAGTTCCTTTTGTTCTTCTGATAAGTTTTCGGTCATAGCTTTCGCATTAGCCATTTGGGTGGACATTATGTTGCTAGAAGTAACAAAGCCGCCTGAAAAAAAAAATTGATAATTAAGACAACTAAATAAATAAGGCAGCTGAGACGACAGAATACCTTTTACACGTTGTGTATATTACATATTATATACTACTCTTGGAGAATACCTACAATGGTAATTTTTTGTTTCATGTGATTTTTCAGAGTTTTTTCATACCGTTTGCTATGAAAATTTCTAACATAACTGAAGCGAGTTTAAAATAAAATGTTAAAACATTTAAGATACATTTTAAAATCATACAAAAATGCTCTCAAGTTGTAGGTATAAATGCAACAGCTCACCTGGTATAAATGCAACAGCGCTTAAGCCGTGTTCACACTGTTCAAGTCGCAAAGCTCTCGTCCATGCGAGCAGCCCGGCCTTACTTGCGCTGTACGGTCCAAAGCCTGGCAAAGGCTGCAGGCCGCAATGACTTGTCACATTAATTATTCGTGGCTTTATAGCACCCTGCAATTGTTATGTTGTAGGTATAAATGTTCATGCGAACACGCTTCAGCACGAAAGGATAGTGTAAATATATTATTATTGAAAATTGACCTCCAAAAAGCTAGGAAATATTAAAAATTGTTGTTGTTTAATATAATTTGTCAATGTTTAGTAGGTAGTTGGAAATAAATCCACTGACGTTGACACTTCAATGTCAGTCTGAGCGATGACGTAGTCGTTGCGCTCGCGCCGTGAAAGACAGACGTTCTGTTCTTCCTATCCGTTCGTAACCTCCGTTGCTTAGCCGTGCTATCGGTTTTGTGTTAGTGACACCCTAGCATTCCAGGACCATCATCAAAGGAACATGGGCCGTGCCTATATTCTATTTCTTGCAGTGGGAGAGCGCCGTGTGTGACACACCCTGCCACACAATCGTCGCGGATCGACTTGGATGTTAAGGTTAGTGGTTTTTCTTCACCCATAGACTTATACAGTGTTGTGTTTATTTCCCATATTTCAAATATAGATACTTACAGTCAACTTCGAAACAAGTAAAATCTGTTCCCCGATATTTAACACTTGTTTTAATATAATATGTACGGCAGTTGAATGCTATTTAGTTACATTAAACTAAATTTAACATTAAAGGTAGGTAACATTAATCATATTGTGAAATATTGTAAAAATTACCGGTTAAAATAACTTTTAAAAAAGAATCCCGTGCCTTCTAGAAAGATGTTTGTAAAGTATAATACCTAAGTGTACGTAAAGTAATAACTGTTTGCTTCAATTAATTTTTCATTCAAGACATTATCTATCGAACAGGCCACTCGAGCAGTCGGTGTAAGAAAATTGCTTTTATCGATAAAACTAATGAAGTATGGATAACTAAGTGTACCTTTATAAATTACCGATATCTGCTTAAATCCATAATATCATAAATTAATATTTTATTTTATCCATAGTATACAGTTAACACCGCGGTCCTTGCTAGCTAGCAACAGTGTTAGCAATCAGTGTTGCTAGTTAGCGACACCTTCACCATTTAATTATCTTTTGCAAGATTGTTTATCAAATGAATTGTTTCACTTACGATCGATGCAGACTTTCTCAGTTCTGGTATGAAGGCTGAGGTTACTCTCATAGCGCCAAGTAAATTAACATTGATGGTATTTTCAATTAATTTCGGTGTTAACCACTCATAATCTCCAACAGTCATTACTCCCGCATTGTTTACTATAGCATGAAGTCCTGGAACGGATAAAAAAATTCTCATTTTCAAAACACATTCGCGCCTCAAGTGGGCTGTCCACGTGCGGTTGACAAACTTAACATGAAAGGTAGATCGAACTTTAACCAACTAGGCTATCACTATTTACTTACTACAGTCCGGATTCCGTTTCAAAATGTTCATGATAAAGTTCTTGAAATCATCGACACTTTTGCTATCAGTAACATCCAGCTTGTGCGTATAGGCGCATACATTATTTAGAGATCGGGATGCTTCTGTGTTCGTGCCATTGTACATTCCTGTAGATATTGAAATTAAAATTATTATGAAATTAAATTAACTATGAATTTAAATTGGTAATATCTGGTTGTTTATTGTACCTAACAGATACCTACGTCAGCGTTTGGAAATTAATTTATTAATTGTGTCTACTTCCTAAAATCTATATTATAACATAAAAGGCAAACCTGACTCACTGACTTACTTGTAGGTATGTATCAACGCACAGCCGAAAGTACTATACCTAGAAACTTGAAATTTGGTACAGGGACAGGGGTTCCTTTCATGATGTAAGTTAGCACTTAGAAAGGATTTTTAGAAATTCAACCCTTAAGGGGATGAAATAGGGGGGTGAAGTTTATATGGAATTTTCTCATTTCTAGACTTAGTCTACTAAATTTAAGACTTTTGTGGCCCGATTTTAAAGTAAACGCGTTCGAAGTCACGGGGATGAGCTAGTTATGAAATAAAACTGATAGTTTCTGGTTGTTTATACCAAATTATACAATAACAATAAGACTTTTATACTGTTCTAACGTGCATCCCCGTTTAGTACCTGTATACCAATGACGTCGCTTTACATTATTACTATTTTACCTGCAATAGTGACCAATCCTTCACGAGCTGTTCGAGCTGCAATTGCCCAACCTAGTCCACTATCACATCCCGTTATAGCAACGACTTTCTTCCAACTCATTTTCAATCTGAATTCTTCTGAATTGTTCTTTTGTTATGCACTTAGCTGATTTTCCTAATAACATGAACTGAAACAAGTTAATACAAATAGGTACATACATAGAGTAAATTATTGTTTTCCAATTTTTAACAAAACAAATTTGTCCTTAAAGATTTTAAAAAAATAAATACTTCAATAATTTGTAGCAAATTATATATTGCTGCAAATTATAACTTTATCGTCATAACAATTTAGCTTTTACTGAGGTACCTACTTTAGTCCCGAAAATTGAAAATCGGTTTGTCTTAGGTATCTACTTAAGAGTATGTAGGTATAATATTACCTTTTAAGTGTACCTTTGTGTATATACAAAAGTTTTAATGTCTAATTTATTTGTGATAATGCTAGAATGTTTCCATTCATCATAATCCGTCTTGAAATATTTATTGATTTTATCAGTAAGTTTAAACAAGTGAAAAGTTATTGAGATAGTAACTAAGTAAATACATACGTACCCTTACGAATGTGTTTGTGCGTGAGAAACGTCTAAGAGACACTGGCGGTGTGGCGGTCGAGAGATCTTCGACCGGAGTGCATGTCAAGCGGCATCGGATGCGTTGCATATTTATAACGAATTTCATGTTTGAATTACTGCTTGTATTCTCAACGGACGACATCTTTGATAGATTTATTTATGAATAGTAAATTATGGACAAACTTTATATTTTTTTAACATGTGCGTCCATGAATATACCTAAGTAGATATAGGTACGTTTTGTTGTAAATTAAATTAAATAGTTGTTCGTTTTTAAAGTTAGTTTTTAATAAAATTACCTATATCGACCCAGATTTATTTAGTCAGTCAGTTATTATTTAATCTGTGCTGAAATTGCAAGGCAAGACTAGTCCTGTAGGTAGGTACTGATCTTTCATATTTATCTTTCTATATATTTTAGAATGCAGAAAACGTCTGAGATATATAACAAAAAAATTAAAGTATAGAACATTATTTTTAGCAAATGCACTTAACACTCCAAAAATCACTGTAATTTTGTTCTCAGGAAATTGTCCTCGATAGAAAATGTTAATTATGATCATAATCATTATGAAAGTTTTTATATGACGCTTCCTTTAATATTTTATACACTATTTATTAATAAGTGAGGTTTACGAATACCAATGCAAGGCATATCCAAATTACTGTGTCTCCTTATTAAATGTGACATTATTAATTCAGGCCACAAAATTGTCAACCGCCATATTAAGGGCGTTGTACTGTCGGATGAAAACGTCGAATACTTGAGCAAAGGGACGCCAATAAAAGAGGATCGTTTCAGCACGAATACCCAACTGAGAGATTAGAGCTATTGAACGGAAACAATCTTGTATTTCTGGTTCACTTCACGCGGGATCGCGATCGGATGCTCTAAGTAGTGCTCTACGCACCGCTAAGCTTAATGTCGAGGATATTCAAAACTTAGTTATTTTTACCCACTTATTATAGTACCTTCACCCAATTCTTAGGTACTTATGGAAAAGTTTAATCTTTACTTGTTACAATTTCATTTTATTTTATAAATAGATAATAAATACTTTTTGTGTTCGTATAATACTTATATTATAATGATTATGAAAGTTCTATTCCAGACTACAATCGTACGTATATACCTACATTCATGTTGGTAATTAGTCTCGTACCTAATATTTACAATTGTATCCATTTTAAAGACCTGAATGAAGGGCCGTAAACATTTAATAGAATAGGTATATTATTATAATTGTGTAAAGAATATTGTAGGTTGGTAGGTACCTACTTGTACTCTTATCTGGAATGCTGTAACAACTTTGGCTCAAAGATTCAACATTAAACAAGACTTGAATATTGAAATCAGTTAAACTTGTAATCCTTTTAAACTATTGCCAGAACAAGTTTAACAGCATCGTTAAAACTTAAAGAGAGAAGGAGTTGATATAAGAAAGAAGTTTTGCAATAATTTCTGATAACACTGAACTGAATAGTCTGTTCTTCGGTCCTCCGTTAATCTAACGTTATTATAATAACTACTAAATTTATCATAATGTGGTCTAAGGATTTCGGTTAAAAAAGAAACTAATTTTGTGGCTCAATTAGGTCCACCACACCCATTTGTTGCAACACATTGTGAAACTATTATGTATAAATACCTACCTATCTATTCTGTAGAAAGATTGCTGGTAATTCGAAATGTAAGGTGAACATCGCAGTTCACAGGAGTAGAAACGTCCATTAAAAAAAAAGTTTTTCTGTATGGAGTGACATAGTGTAGGAAAAAAGTCCCTACTTATGATTTAAAGCAGTTTTATTTTAACCATTTCCTCAAATTTAAGAAAAGTCCCGTTTAGAACGGCAGCGATTCAACCGACACTTTTAAAGGGAAGTGCCCTCCTGGGAAATCTAGTCTCCCGCCCTGATAATAGTGTTTGCTCATTTGAGTGTTCCTCTGAATTGTGTTCCGTGACGCTAATAGCATTCCACTCATGTGGCCGGTGGCCTCTTATATTACGAGTAGAACTTGAGTATAACATTACAGAAGTATAATTACATTATCATATTACATAACAAATAAACGCGACTAGACACGTAACACATTTTGAAATAGGTTCGCCAAAAAACTTTATCCCAAGTTGTGAATTTTGATGTTTAACACCCTTTTATTAGCTTGTTTATATTTTGAACCAAGCAGATTCTATCGTCTGCTAAATATCTAAATTTATTTAGGTTTTATAGCAATTAAGCAAAACATTTGGAGTTATTTCTTTAATAAAATCTCAATTTACAGAGGCACTCGTTCAGACACATAAAATATCCACGAGAACAATAAAATTATGAGGTAATGATTCACAAAACTAAAAAATTGCTAAGTCATCATAGTTTAACGTACAAAATTTCTTATCCAGTCCAAGTATTGGAAAACATTAGTATACAGAGAAGGCACTGGAGTCCCGCACGGATAGGCAGCTGTCTTGCCGCTCACAATACCAACCACGTAGTATTTGCCTTGATAAATCATCATTAGAGGACCGCCTGAGTCACCTCTGCAAGTATCTTCAGACTTCTTACCAGACGCACAGAGATGACCTTCAGTTAAACGAGAGTAGTGCGGCTTACAATCACTTTTGGGTACCATATGTACGACCGTGTGTTGTTTGATGTTGGATTCGACGGACACGTTCAAACCCCAGCCAGCTGTCGCCAGGGGCAGGTTTGAAAACTGCGGACTGTCTATGTTAATCGGCGGCAGACATATGGGGCGAATGTATCCTGCAAAATTGCAAAGGTTGTTAAGAAATGTGTTTGGTCAGTTTTCTGGAGAATACCTGTCATAGTCATTTCATTTATATTTATGCTAGATAGTTTGATGTTTTTTCTTCTTTTCTTTTGAATATAACGAGTGAAAATCTCTGGGCATAACTTACTAGTTTGAGGCACGTTTTCTTTTAGACGGATCAAAGCAATGTCGTTTTCCAGGGAATCTTCAATGAAATTTGGATGAATAAAAACGTCTGTCGCTGAAACCTTCACGTTGTCAACGCATATAGGGTCCCGCCCTCTGACTGTCACGCAATCCCGTGGGAACGTTCTTCTGTCATATTCTGCTAAAGTCACATCGATTCTGTAAAGTGATAAAAACACGTGCAGTGTTAAGATAAAAATCTGAAAATATCCAATCACGGACCATCTTCTTTCCTTCCTCACTCTTAACAGACGCCAACAAGTCCAGCAACGCCTAATAGACTCACGGAAATAGTAAAAAAAATTTAGACCGCAATAACTCTGACCAGCTTTGGGTTGATAGAACTTCGTTTAGCTAACTGTTCAAAAGTTGCTACTTTTGAAACATCTAAAAAAATTATTTCGTCTGGACATACTTACTGATCTAATTTTGCCTCATCATTAGTCACACAATGAGCAGCAGTGAGAACAAAACGGGAGCTAATCAAAGAGCCACCGCAGACGAAGTTCTTTCTTCCACTTCTGTTTACAAATGAGATGGTTAGGAATACAGTCCACGGGTACTGATCCAAATCAGCTTCACGACCACCTTAAAGCAAATATTAATATTGTAATATTAGTAATGCATTTTGAATGGAAATTATAAAAAATATTTGTCAGTTTTTAAGCAATAGAGGAAGGACCTTTGCTGCACCCATTACTACGTGACTGATTTTTTCACTTGTCTGCGCCAAAAGGGTTATGTTTTTCTAACGCCCTGTTAAGTTCCTAGATGTGATTGTTCAACCTTACCTGCAATTCTATCCTCAAACGTTATACCAAGAGCAGCGAAGTCAGTTGCTTTTTTGCTTCTTTTAGGAAAACCTGGGTACATTTCTCTTGGATAACGTGGATAGTTTGTCTGAGATCCCCAGTTAGAAGAAGGTTGTTTAGATTGAAGGAATTTCTGAAGATCTGTGCAAAGAAGAAGAAGTAGAAAGAAGAAAGAATAAGAAGTAGAAAAACGAAAATGCTTTTAGATTTTTAAATGCGTAAGATTTTGAGTTTAAAGCGTTAATTCAATGCAAATGTTGGGTTATTTTACGGTGATTTAATTTTTTTCAAACTCTTGTGATGAGTTTTGAAATTAAGAAAATTTATAAATTATATTATTCATAAGTACTTACCAGTTATCCTGTCACCAACAGACAAATCAACTCCACAGCACCCTGAGTCAGGATTTGGTGGTGTACTTTGGATAGGACATTGGCCGTGCCCGTTAATATTATTATCGTTGTATAATCCTGTTTGTGGATTGTTCATGAAACGTGGTTGTTCTACATATCCGTTGCCAGATGGTTGATTTTGATTATACCAAAGGTAATTCGGAATGTTATAGCTGTTCGGCTCGGTTTTATTGTCATCTTGATTGTCTGTTTTGTCTTCGCTTATGCCCCACACCTTACTACTCGGACAGCAGACCTAAATGTTCCATAAAATTAATATGAGGTAATAGATAGAATAATAAAAATTTAAAGAATCTTTAAATTCTTGTATTTTTACTTTTGAAATACCTCAAACTAGTAAAAAATATTATTATTGAGGAAAATACCTATGATAAAGCTACAGTAATAGATTTATGTACCTATGTACATATTGTACATATATATTTTTCCTCTCTTTCTGAAGTATCATGCTAGTTATTTGGATTAGAAATTAAAGCTTAATATAATCTTATTAAAGTAATAATAGTAATCGTAGCTTACATAGTCTCCTTTAGCGACTGGAGAGAATCCTGAATAAGGGCTTCCAACGTTGGTTTCCGGACCCTTACAAGGATAATCTAGAATCCATTGCTGTTGTTGCTCCCTCGTCATATCACCATATCGTGGACACTCGTCAATATGTATGCATGATTCGCAAATATCTAAAGTAAAATGTTTAGAAAATGAGACAAGTCCGTGTTACAAATTTACAATGCTAAGGGAATAATTTGACTTTGCTGGGATCTCAACATGTTGTTTTTTCGTATCTTGATTCCAGGGAATATAAAATGTTACAGAAACATACAAGAAATATTTTGTTGTAAAGGATCGGATAAGGATAGAATTCATTCACAGAAACTAAACAGCAAATCCAAATGTTATGAGTAGATTTACTTAATTACTTATTAATTTACTATTATAGGTAATTGGTAAGTCCATACCTTTAGATGCTGCATCACTTGAGTAGCCGGAAATACTAACTAAAAACAAAGTAAGTATTAAATGTCGGTAATTCGCCATTGTATTTTTATAAAAACTATAATTTTAACTATCCATGCACCAGCATAGCAGTCTATCCCGAAACTCAAAGCCTACTGATGACAATATATAAACAAAAGCACCTTAAAAATTCCTTACTAATTATAATTGACATTAATGATACGTCGTTGATTTGCCACTAATTGCGTGACGTAGTGGCCTGATAAATAGTTTGGATGAATAGATAAATACTTAGCAATTAGAAAACCGAACGATTCTCGGAAAGAAAACGTTACAAGTAACTGTGGTATCTTGAAAACAATGGGAAACCATTGCAGGTAAAGGAAAACAGAACAAAGAACGACAGAACACTGAGGAGGAAAATTATGTTGATACGTATATTTTTGAATGATACTTTATTTAGTAATAATACTACACGGAATAAGTTGACTCCTTTAATTAGACTTTGATCTCAAAGTGGGAAGTGCCTACTAATTTCATTATTGTTGATTTTAAAATGAAACGTGTCAATATTTTAATATAATTAAAATATAACCCTTACAATTTTATTTAATTGCTGAAAACATTTTATTTTGATTTATTGGTAGATTTAAAACCTTATAAAATAAAAACAAAAGAAGTACATAGACATGATAATATTCATATTTCAGAGCAAAGAAGTAACTCGAACAGATACATAATATACACGTAAGTACGTTGATTTCGTCTGTCATGCTTTAGCTGTGGCGATTAAAAACAGTAAGGTTGACTGAAAGGTCACAATCAAAAGGAAGTCGCATTTTCGCCTGGAAGCAGCTAGTTTTGAACGTATAGTGAATGCAAGGGTAATTCGTAATTGGTCGGTTGAATGCGAAAACGAAAACGTAATTTACTCGCATCAAGCTGTACGTACACTGAGTTCAGAATTCAATTAGCAGGGAAACATTTGCCTTTGACAGACGACTTCAAATAGTTGCCGTTTGTATACCTCTAATGTACGTAGGCATCGTCACTCTGAAAGTTTTAGGGCCCTGGGGAGGCTGTAAATATTTTTTTATTACTCCTTGTGTGTTGCGCTAATCTAACTAATATTCATTTTGTTTTTATGTAGTGTTAGGCAGCTCAGAAAATAGCAACGTATTTTATAATATTACTAGCTGACCCCGCGAACTTCGTACCGCATATAACATAAAAAACTAAGGGGCGGACCACCCTTAACATTTAGGGATTTGAAAAATAGATGTAGGCCGATTCTCAGGCCTACCAAATATGCACAGAAAATTTCATGAGAATCGGTCGAGCCGTTTCGAGTGCCAACTTTTTGGAAAAACTATCATTAAAATAGATTATTTATTATTTAACATTTGAAACTGCGATGGTAGCAAAATCTGTCGAATCCAATGTACAACATTCCAAAATCAACAACTACTTATGATAGAAGATTATTTTAAACATTATTTACTAAGAAATATTTCAAAGTCAAGACGAACAAAAGAAGCTCATTTGACAT
>DWAV01002923.1:0-10415 GCA_018231305.1 Noctuana lactifera | reverse complement strand
AGTATTGTTACACTCGCTGCCTACACGTCGATCGTGTTCAAACTAGAACACCAGCCTCGCTGTACGGTACATTTAGAAATACGATATTGTACGTAAAAAGGAAAAACTCAATTTAGACCAATTTGGCTTCTGCGTTCTTTCCCCATCCGTTCCATTTGGACCGGCTATCGCTTATCCAGGCGATGATACGTAGTATATTTATTATTTACATTAATTATTTAATTAGTTAATGTAATCAATGTTTTTGCCGTTTTAATTAACTAAATATGATAAATATGTAGGTACTAAATAATACACACAAACACACACACACATAAAATAAGGTGTGGAGTTATTGGAACCTTTTCTACATAAACTAACTAAAAGGTCAGACGAAAGCAATTAAATGTACAAAAATAAATTGTAACTTAATGTCTCAACTAAAATCTAAACACACAAACAAATCAATGTGACGTCTGTATAAATAACTAGAACAAATTCTAACTTACGAAAACAAAAGCCGTACCTACTCATATTTAAGTCACCGGGGAGTGGACTCAAGTGTTTGCTGTGTCTGTTGGATGGGTTGATAAATTGCCTGGAGCAACGTTTCCCGCATAGCTGACAAAAGTTTGGTACCAACTTTACTATAAACGCCATATATTATTGTAGTTGTAATAGTACTGACCGACCGAAATATTCGGTTTCGATTGCGGCCACAAAATCTACTTTCGGTTTCGGTCAAAAGGTTCTCGAAACTCATGTGTTCATGAATTATCGTGCCTCATTCGTCAAATTTGCTACCTCCGTACCTCCTAACACTCATAGACACACACAAATAGACTTCATTATTAGTATTAAAATAATAGTTTCATATTAAATGCATCTCGGAAGTGTTAGAAAAAGGGTACTTAATCTTCTAAAATTAGATCTTTTTTGACGATATTTTCTTAAGGGTTTCTCTAAAAAGCCTCTAAATAACACGTTAAGTGCTAATTAAAGCCGTAGAAACACAATTCCGTTGAATATAAATCATAGAATCTCCTTGTCGCCATTCTACTCGAAAGCTGACGAATGAAAATTATGGTAATACCCACCGCTATCTTTATCCGGGTTAACAAAACCCGGAATAATATGGCCGGGATAAGAATCCGGAGATACGAGTATATACCTAAAGAACAATCATTTGAACGAATCCGTGACCCACTTTTCCGGTCGGATTGGGGAACGAATGATCCGTGTGATATAAAATAATTTGTGTACACCACTGAAACAATCAGTTTAACATCGCCTGCCAAGTTTATTATCGTGTTGCGGCCGTCTAGAGATGTACCTTATGCACTGGGGATTATATCTGTCCGAATTATAGCAGTCGTCGATAAAATACGTCTAAACCTTACTCGTAATTACTGCTAGTTGATTAGTCGTTAAGTAAATTTTTGAAACATACTAAAGATTTTGCATTTCCACTTATATCTAATTGAAATAAGCTACCTACGTAAGTAAGCAAAACCTCTGACTGAAATAGAAGATCGAATGAAACAAAGGCTTAGGACTTAAATACTGGTGGGTTTCGATTGTGGGACAGAAAGACAAATTTATCATTTGAACTTATACTATCGTATCCCGAATGATGGAATGTTTTTTGAAGTCAAGCGTTGCGTTCTCAGTCTGTTAAATTCGTTTCATAATCAAATGTTTGTATCAGAATAAACAAACGAATAGTTTGAAAACAATTGATTGATTGATGAACGTCATATTCAAACTACGGAACGGCAGACATTTACATTTAAATATTTAAAGGAAACTTCCTTTAACCATGTCTTACGATCGCTGTAAAGTTATAATGAGGTTGTGTAAATCTTTGATATTTTAAACAGACTGTGTTTTCTAATTCTTCATAACTTTTTTTATGGATATTTATCGCCTGAGTAGAGTAACTTTCACTAGGGTTGTACACACATATTTTTTTTACAATCATCATTATCACAAAAATAAAATTATGCAATTAGACGTAAAAAAATCAATTAAATTTATTCACCATCTAAATTTCGGGAACCGAAACCCCGGACCTTTTAATTGACTGCGTGGGCCAGTTCCTTCGGCGTTCGTTTTAGTCTTCCTATGACGCTTTGACAAGACGACCGCGAGCTATCCCGCTTCGACTTGTGCTTCATTTATAGGCGACAAGGCTCCCTTACGGTCCGTCCACTCTGTATCTGGTCTGTGGTGTGTGCGCGTAACTCCGTAGAAGCAGCTTTCTTAACAGCACCATCTTGTTGTGCAAATTCAGTCGTTAAACTACTTTCATTACTTTCTGGTTTTAAAGGCTCTTAGTTCAGGTTTATTTCTTTACTTATTCTTAGCGTTATACTTTGTACAGTAAAAGGAAATAGTTAACTGGACGCGAGAAGAAGCCTTGTGGATACGGAACATCAGAAACTCCGTGTAGTAATTTTGTATAACAAAGGGCAAAGATCTGTCTGTAAGTTTATTATGTATTATTGTTTATAGGTAGACAAAGACAGGAAAGAGGGCCTTGTTAAGTTAAATGCGCGTAAATGTTAGTGTTATGCCAATCTTTACGTTTTCTGTCAATCCAGCCTTTAATGTGATAAAAAGGTGGTACACCCCAAAAGTCTGTTTTTAATTTGTGAAAAAATTTCGTTTTGGATGGTTTTGTTTAAGATTTGACAATAAATTTTCACCGTTGTACTAACAATCCCCTTTTTTATCGCGATTTTGTAAAGATAAGTTAACAATAATAAATTTAAAAGCAATAAATCGCGACAATATCGAAACAGTAACCACTGTTTTATTGTACATAATTTTAGATGAAAATACTGTTACCAATTACCTTATTATCAGTAAACCTCTACATTCGGTTCACTAATACCGAAAATCGATACGTTTGTGCGTTTAAACGAAATACTTTATTTACTTAAGAAAGTTGACACGCAAGGCGGTGCTTCGCCTGGTAATAATACGGGTAGGTAAATAGCTCTCTATATTAAAGTCAAGGTTGTACGCCCATATCTAACTTTTAGTAACCTTTCCGAGTTAGTAAAACATGTGCGATCTACAATTAAAGAGTTTATTAATTAAAACAAATGCATGTTTTCGCAAACTTTGCAGTACCTACATAATACTTAATTTAAATATCAATCTGGTTGCCGCACATTACAATTAGTTTTATCTATGTTTTATTAACCGATTAATGTTTTAGTCATATTTATCGCAATATATACCAGTTCTTATTTATTAAATCTGACACACCTTGTAATTACGAATCTCATTCATCGGTGCGAATACTTATAAAGTCACCAGGTCAAGGCATGTTCTCGTTTTATGAGGACAGGTTTTACCACTTTTGCTCAAAACAGCATCGGCAGGTTAATGCCCTGTGGCTGTTGTTTTGTTCTCCGTGAGAAATTTGCTTATGTTATTGCGAAAAGCGAGTTTTTCTATCTTACATATCCATCTGCCATCAAATTGTTTAGTTCGTGTTTTTCCGCAACTTTATGTCGTCCGAGGAATTTTCCATTTTGTCACTTCTTTCTATGAGTACAGTTATATATAAAGCTTATAAACATTTAGGTACCAATTTCTTTTAATAGCAAATCAAAAATTGTTCGGGTTGTGATTGGGAAACGGATTTATGTATAGGTACCCCAACACTTTGAAATAATTGAACCAATTCTTATTATGTTGCGACGTCATAAATAACTAAATTAAACTAAAATGTTCAATCTGTAGCTTTGATAATAACGATATGGTGCAATGTTAGTATGTTAAGTACCGTAACTGGGTTCGATTTCATGCTTTCACCATTGTTTCTCTTTACCGTGACATTCTTTAGCATTACGTAGGATGTTAACAACATAAGGTATAACTTACATAAAACTTTGTTTAATATAATCAAACATTACCATTTATCCCAGTAAGTACCTATGCTTTAAAATATTTCAAAATTCTTTCATTTCTCTTTTTTTATCTGTATTGTTTTGTCTTTTTCTTTTACAATCTGTACTTTGTTTCTTTAAATATCTGGTAAACTTATTTATGTAACTTTCAGTTATTCATCTGCAAAAACCTTGTGCAATAAATTAAAGAAATGATCCCGAAAATAACATATTCTGCTCACACCGTCCAAGATTTACGACGACCTCCGAAAGCCTTAAAACTGCCCAAACTGCCAATGCCTCAGTGAGGCTTGGAACTGCTTTCCGCTTAATTACCACAATCGTCGCCCGGAACGAGGCTACGAGCGAGACAAGCAAAGTGGAAAATATTCGTGTTTCTAACAGTTTCAATTTTGTAGCTGTGGTGGATGGATTTTGGACCTAATCAATTTTGTTGTAGCATTAGTAAGCTATATCGTACAGTAAGCAATTTAAGCATAATTCAAGACTTGGTTCTGTTACCTAGTATTACCTACGACCAGGGAAAGCGAGTACTTTTACTGTGGTGCGTGTGTGAGTACTTTGGTTTCGTTGTAAAAGGATCTTTTAGTGAACTGGCCATTTAAACATGAGGTTATACAATTTGACTACAAAAGTTTAGATTCAATACCTACTTATTAAAACTAATTTATTTTGATATCGTTTCATGGGATTAAATGTTCTAATAAAGTTATCACCAAATAGTGTTTTAACAGTATTCTGTTCATTCCTTCCTTTTAATACTACAAGAAAACTTATCGAAAATTGGATTCGCTCGACCCATATACAACAGTATCTTTTGGCAGTTACGTATCGTTTCTTATGTGCCTAACGGCTGCCAAGATACGGAGAACGGTTTTACTGGATTAAGTTGTATCACTAGAAATAGGAAGTGCCATGTAAATGGTCTAGAAATAACCTCCATCACACGCAAGAGTACCGACAAAATGTAGTATTAACGTTATATCATCATACTCACGGCTCGAAACGCCTGCCTGTAATGGATACAGCAAAAAATGTTTCAGTCAGAAAATATTATCTTGCGCTAAAAATACGGGAGTGTTTATATATTCGTTGGTAAGAATAATTTACGTCTAAGCTAAATTGAATCTTATTAAGTTCTAAAGGGATTTCATCAACTAGAATTTGGGTTAGAATTTTGGCGTCTGAAAATTTTGGTGCTTCATTTATTGCTTAATTCATTCGTCTACTAATCCTTATCCCTACGGGTTTTACAGCGTTTCTTGTACGATTTTTATATATTTAGGTTGCATGAAACCATTTTTATAGCCCACTGCTGGGCACGGGTCTCTCCCCACAGCTAGGCCTGCAGCATTCTCCACCACGCTCCTCCAATGCGGATTGGTGGATATTATACGGGTTAGTCGCCAACCCGCTAAGGTGCCCATCAAAGCACGGAAGCGCGCATCAATTTGCCACAAGCGGTCACCCATCAGATTACCGACTGCGCCCAAAGTTGTTAAATTTGTGAGTTCGCTGGCAGACTACACTGATGCGCGTTATTAAGGTTATAGAGTTAACATAATTGAAATAGGTTTAAGCGAACAAAGAAAAAACGAGCGTAGATCCCATTTAATAAAAATAGTAAGGCATAACTTAGAGACATGATACCAAGTTATCTTGCGAAAATGTAGAACTAAAAATAAATTTCTCGAAGAGTTTCTCGGTTAGACAGGAATCGTATAATGCTTACCAAATTACGTAGTGGTAAGGTAGGTCGGCCGTTACGTAAGACTCGGGGAGGTGCCCGGGCGTACCCGTAAATCCGACTGAAATCGTAGAAGCCTTTAATTGTCCATCTGTAACTATTTTAATGGGCTACATGTCCATTTTGTCTTTAGGGACCCAATGTTGCATTGATAATGGTTGTAAAACGTTGAAATTTAATTCTTTTGTAATTGTATATAAATTAAGTTGTTCATTGTAGTGTCAGGTAGGTATTGTTTTCAAGTGAATTTGCATTAAGACATGTTCTTACAGAGATTTTATAAGGAACGGATTAAAGAAAACAATTTATGTGAAAATTAATTGATAAAATAATAATAATATGTACCTTTTTATACTATTACCGCGTTATTCTCGCTTTTATATTACCGTTTCCTTTCATATTTCGCTATATAGGACCCAAGTACGTTTTGGCATTGCTACTAACAAAATTACTCCACAATACGGAAAAAATGTAATTCAGAACAAAACTGAATGTTTCATTTCAAAAACTAGGCCTGCAAAAGTCATTGCATAAAATTTTATAACCGAAACTAGTAGTTTTTACATTTAATTTCGACTTATTCAAAGCAATGAAAACTACGTTGATAGATTTCCTCTATTCTCGAGTTTGCGATCAGGAATTTGTGTGCCCATTTCGAAATAACCAACTGTTATTTTATGCTAGGTATTTAAGCACATTTTGTCTATACTACGGATATGCCAACCATATTATTTCAAACTTGTCTCAGTACCTTACTAGTCAACTCTTATTTGAAAGTACTAGGGCGTCAGGGCTTGCGTAGAGGGTTGTAGGAAGTGCATGAGTAGTTGAGTTAACCTTGATGCAGCAGCTGAACCAGCCGCGTCTGCCCGGGCCGACGTTCGATTTTCACTTGGAGCATCAGCGCGCCCCTCTCGCCCGGGTGGGCGTGGTCTGCGGGCCGGTCAATAGCACGGTATCGTGTGTCTCACTTGCGCCGAACCCGAGCGCATATCCCCGTCCCCGTCCCCCCGGGGATGATTGAAACGTCTGATGCCGCAGGCGCCCCGCGCGCCCCCTCGCCAAGGACGTTCAGTGAATCCGTCCCTCTCTGCCGCGATAGCACGTGTCCCCGTTACTATTTCATAATATAATGTGTGCCCCCCTGGTGCCGCGCGAAAATTCACAAGCAATTATGACTCAAGTGCCTGACGAATTAGGTGACAAATTTATTGCGTGAAAGGATTCCGAAGTCGCTTTTAGCGATGTACGCGATGCTACGCTTTAGTGGACTATTAGGTGCCCGTGTAAAGTGATATGGAGATTAGAGGCGTTACGGCGAACATCGGCACCCCTTCGAATTTTCCGTCCTATACTTCCACTTTCGTCTTATTACGGCTCTTGTATCATCAGGTATGTTCAGCACCGTAATCTAGGTACGTAATTAAGCCATCACAGCATCAAAGTTTTTCATTCCGTATAAAAGTTTTTTTTTATCGTGTCTTTCAAATAATCAGAATGCATTTGCTAGAATTTTATTACCGTATTGCATGTAAGAGTTCGTTCCAAATTTTTGTGCTTTAGACTGGTTACATCACACTTGACATAGGTAATAAAAGTCTGACCGTTTTACACAAAAAACTCTTAATTCTAATAATTTTACCGATAAATTTCGTACAAATATCTGCTCAGAATCTTGATTGCCTTTTACTTGTATCCTTTACATCGCTACCATAAATAAAAAAACATATCTATGTAGGTATATAACGAGAAAATTCTGATACAAAAAATCGTTTTTAGGTTCAAATATAATTTGAGATAGTACATCTAAAAGAATCTCGTAGATCCCATTTGTCAAGGCTTAGGCACGTTATATTTGATAATAATCATTCGTTCATCTTATTTTTAGTATTACAACCCTTAAGTCCATAACCTATTTAAGTCCATAAAACAAAGAGTGCTATAAATTTTATTCTTACAAAATATAATAATTTTTGCCAATCGCGAAGCTTCCAAGATCTTAATTTCCGGCCCTCACCTAATCGGCGTTGAAAAGAAGAGGATACGGTTATTTTCCTCCAGATTGTGTTGCCCTAGTTTCTACCGCGAAATTGCCATGGTGAAAATATGGCCACAGCAAAAATGTCGCTGCAGAATCATTATATTTCCATAGACGCCGCCGGGGCGACGCCGGTTGTCTAGACGCGTAATAATTATAGGTACCACGAGCCAAGTTAGGCGGGTGTGCTGGAGAAGTGACTCACACGAATTCGTCTTGCCATCGATCGTCTCTCGTCGAGGTCAGAGTATTCGAATACAGCCTATTGTTAGCATTGACATGCTAGATAGATATCTGATACTACTACTTTCTACTTTTCTGACGTATTGATTTAGACGAATCCACGCTCTTCTGGGACGGCTTTTAGTATTTTGTAAGTAATAGTTCTAAATAATTTAGTTTGCTTAATGCCAGTCATGTCAAGTTTCCACAGCACATCAAGAAACTTCTTCATTTGAAAAAGTTCTACATTTGCTACTTGGTAAGCGAGAATATCTTTCAGATTTCTACATCTAAACATTCAGAGTTTATGCTAAAATGCTGATGATCACCAAACATGCCTTAGGCTCCTTTAATCTGTTATATTTAAGATGGTCTTCAAGAGTGACATACGATTTTCTGTTTCCATCGATCTTATCTTTCGCCGAGGTCGCTGTAATCGAATACCACGTATTGTTTGCTTTGACATGCTTGATACTCGATACAAGATCATAGAAAGCTACGTCTTCTATATTGATACAGTTTATTTATGCAAGTATTTTTTTACATTTTTCCTGAATCCATGTATGGACTCATACTTTTAATGATGCTTTCCCTTATTTTTGAACATAAGCAAGAATAAAATTTGGTATATTTTTGGGAGACATGGGTTCGTCCATTTAACTTTTTACTTGTATGTTTCTGATTTTTATTATTACGAAAGTATTCAAAATCTATGCATGCCTATGTGTTTTAATTATTACCAATACGAATGAGAATAGAAATCCGGTTTGCGGTTTACGAGTCGGTGGTTCTCAATAGCTTTTGCTTGATTTTAAACTGGAAAATCATGTAGCTATCGAGCTTGAAGTGGAACACTATAAACTTGAAGGTTTTAATACGTTTAATGAAAGCAAACTTTCCTACAAAATTACACTGATCCGGAAATAAAATATCGTTTGAATGGGTCTAATAGCTAGATGGTTGCATTTATGAAAACTGAAACGTACCATATTATTACATAAGATCAATTTTTATAACACCCTATCTTGATAAATTTTATAAGCTGTGGGTGAACATGAAATTGAAACTAAAACTATATAAAAGCCTTGATGGCGAGAAAGACAAGGCTTTTAACGATGACACAACTGCGTTACATCATCAGTAGGCGATTCCAGTTATGCATTTTGCATGCAAAGTAGCAGAATAACCATTGGACATGTTAACACACAACATGTCATTTGCGCGACACGCAACCAAAATTAGATGAAACGCAGCCTAAAGCCGTTTTGAAATGAAATGATTCGTCAATGATTCGTTGTTTCGCTTTTAGATGGTTTGTCTTGTTCCATCAGTTTAGTTTCAAGTTTTAACATGGTCATTCCTAATTCTGAATCGTTGGATAAAACGCTAATTAGTTTTTTTAAACAAGGCGTATTTGATGTTTGATAAAAATTTTAGCTTAGGATTTAATTAATATGTTTATTATGTCTACTCGTATTCATGAATACCTCCTTTTCATAGTGAATCATCTGCCATTGTAACTAAGCGTAATTATTACAGTACTAGACAATAAATAGTTGTGGTTTATGATCAGCTTCCGCTAATTTAGTTGTTTGTGGCATTTTTAGACTCTCATGGCACAATATGAGGTTAGTATTAGTTGAATTGAATTACTTTTCATTCCTCATTATTTTCACAAATACTATACATATTACTTATATATACCTACACATTAGTTGATGAAGAGTCTAATGTTCATAGCATTTTGCATTATACTAGTAAAAGGTTCACTATTCCGGTCTGATTTGATTCCCTGAAATTAAAACGTTAAGTGTACCTACCTTTGTATCTTGGTGCGTGTTTGTAATGTCATGAATGTTAAAGTGAAGCTACGATAGACTATTATTATCACAAAACTTGATTAAGGTACTTTTTTTCCAGTGTCTACAACACTGGAAAATTCCAGTGATTACGGCAGACGATCCAACAAAAAATATTCCACTGGTCGAGTGACCAACATTAGTGAGAAGTCTCGTTAACGTGTAGTATGTATAGTCGGGAAACAAATTAATTCTAAACAGTCTGCATCAAATATGGGGTACCAATTATTCGGATCCCCTATATGACCATTTATGGAACTGCGCCGATCGCATTTATGTAAACGGGGTGCTATTATGTAATGTGCGATAGCTTTGCGGCGGTTATCTTGCGCGTACACTACTTGGGACGCGTTCAGTATGTTGTTGTAATTACGTTTGTAGCTTGCAATGTATATCAAAGTTTACGAACCGTGAATATATTTTAGACGACATAGAGGATTATAGAAACAGTTAACATCATTGTGGTAAGCAGTTCTTGAATCTTTGAACACACTAAACCAGAGGCTAACAGCTTTTTTTTCGTAGACCACTTGGAAAATTTTGCAGGCTTCCGTGGACCCCTCCTTTACTAATGCCTTCAACCCTTTTTATGTCCCACTGCTGGGCACGGGTCTCTCCCCACAACCGAGGAAGGCCTGGAGCATACT
>DWAV01002922.1:0-10416 GCA_018231305.1 Noctuana lactifera | reverse complement strand
ATAGCTACATTCATGAGGAAGGTATTAAGGCTATCAAGTATTTTAACGCGGGTGAAACCGCGTGGCACAGCTAGTTATAAATATTTTTACTATGACATTTACTTAGGAACATTTCAGTAACTTATTCATATAACAATACGGTATATATAATAATTATATGAAGGCAAAAGTAGAAATGAGAAATAACTCGTAAATAGGTATACGTTCACGTACACCGAACGATAAATCTAAAAGTTTGGCAGAAAACTATTCGGCATCCCGTTGGGCATTAATAACAATCAAGTATCAATCCCTGTCGTAGGGGATTTGTGAAGGTAGATAAACTCGAGCGCTTGTACTAGACGTTACCTGTTAGTGGTCAACCAAAGTCAGATGTTTTCAAATGATTACTATTTAACGATAAATATTTAATGTACTTAACAATACAAGACTATATTCTTTTCAATAACAATCTTGTTCTAAACCTGCTTGATAGTTCGGTTTGCACGTTTGCTTAAAACAATATATTTTTGTTTTGTTTTATCAAAAGAATTATTGTTTCATTAAATAATTTTAACTTACTATCATCATGCTCATTCTGAAATTCTTGTATATCTAGGAAGGATTATGTACATATATTATATTATGTAATGCTTTTCAGTTCATTTTAATCTGTGGTCGGATTTTGTAATCTTGTTCCTGATAAAACCAATCTAAGAGAGAACAATGATTGCGCAAATCTTTATGTTTGTTCTTCAATTAACAAAAGAAGCTTTTACACAACCTTCCTTGTAAGAGTCCTGAAAAGTTGGTTTGTTCCAAAACATTGTGTGCAGGCTTTTGTTTAAATTTTCTTGATTAAACGACTATTATTTCGAGCTAATTAAAAATAATAACAAAAATCAGTACCTTCTAAATAAGTAGTCCTAAGGTATATCAGTAATATGCTTCATAAGTTAATTTTAATTGGTTTTAATCTGTTCACGTCCCGTTAGTTGAATCCACTTTTTCTATTACTAATAAAGGCCAGAAACATGAGCCAATTGACGCTACAAAGCGGCTAAGCCGTGCTGAAGTTTTTCAAACTTTTACTATTCAACATGACTTGAAAAGGGTTTATTCGGTTTTAAAGTTTCCTTTTTTGTTGAAAATAATTTTTATTGTGACTTGAACTGTTACAATTCTAATTTTGATACCTTAACTAAAATGCTGCTTCTCAATTGAATAATAGGTAGGTACCTACTTGAACTTACAGTTATTGCGACGGTAACGACACATTAGTAACTGAAAGACGTAGAAACTGTTACTAAAACAAGTACGTGCAGTGAAAACTAAACATTTACTCGGTCCACTAAGCAGCTAATAGTTCATTGAATAAAGACTTTTGTAAAAATATTCTTGTTTTCAGAGTTCCTAAATTGCAGCACGCAGATTATTTTTGATCTTAATCAAATATATAAGACTAGAAGTGTTGTGTCTATTTTCTAAAATGTAATATAATACCATTGCCCGTAGGCTTAATGGATACAACGGGACGTCATTCAATTTCCTTTCCGTTGTCCCCATTATGGGGATATGGCTAATCAGTACAACAGGAATACAACAATGAAAATTGTCCAAAACTTTACTTTTCTTATTCAACCTACGTGAGATTGAATTTTATAATTAACGCTTTCTATGTCAGATAACACATGAATGTTCCATCAGTAATAAACAAAATGTAGGTATAAGAGCAAAAATCTTAAAAATTTATTCAAGTTAGCACCAAGCCTTTATTTTGCAGAATATTTTAAAAAGCACGATGCGAAAATGTCATATTACTCGGAAGCTAATTTTAAGGTATTTTAAAGGAACAAAAATGTTGATGCTAAAAATATTCTCTCTTGTATAAGAATTTATGTGGATAGTCGTCTGTATTTTCTAGGATGTCAACGAGGGGAAATATTTAATAAAAAAACTTGTCAAGCTTATGATCGTCGCTAAGTGCACTTTAAGTAGATGCTTTGCGCGGCCTTCTTTGTCTATTAAACTTTCTTCTACTTACCTACTTTAACTTTATAGAACAGAGAAGTACGAGGGAAAATTTTCATCGAAGCAATTAAAATTTAAAGTTCAGATTTACCCTTTTAAAACACTTCGACGGAGTTTATGTGTATTGACGGGCAGAACTCTTAATAAAAATGTCGGAGACTAACAATTTCCAAGTTCAGAAATTGTGTAACTCTGTATTCTTGTTGCCGTGAGAAAACCTGCATGCTTGAGCTCTCAATAACATTCTCAAGAAGCCAGTGAAGTTCAGCAATCCGCACGTCCAAGCACAGTAGCATCTTAGCTTTTATTCACTATATTTAGGTATGGCTTGTTCACTGTTCCTGATGTTTCTATAGGAACTTTACCGAATTCAGGTAGTGTTCCATTATGAGATTAAGACAGTTTAATAAACAATAGTCACTCCAAATAAATCTGATAGCGATGAGGAAGCTATTTATTTAATTATCAATAGAAAATCGATAAATTACAACTTCAATACTTCGAAAATTTAGTAGGATAGGTACCATTAAACTTCAGAATAAACACCTTTACAGCTTTTCTTTTGGTACGAATAAAACAATGTAGATGTCATAGGTATGTTTACTTACATTTGGACTATATTACGTATTCGTAAATACTGTTTGCTTATGATAATGGTAATCGCCCGCGGATAGGGTTGAATTTCAAAGTGCTTATTTAAATGTCAAATGTTAGGTCAAGGTGGGTTTCTGTTGCGGTCATTTGGCTTTGTTATTCAATGAACTTCATTTATCTTAAACTCCATAATAGGGTACATACAAATATTATTTGAAAAACAATCACGCAAACGAATACCTATATTCCTCGAGAGTTTATTTTTCTGTTGCTTATTTCAATTTATTTTTGTGTTTCATTAAAGTGTTTTGTAATAGTAAACAGATTTAATTAACCACCAAATGTTCCGCTAAAAAACAGTAGGTACATAGGTATGCTCTATATTAATGTAAAACCTTTTATTAGTTGCGAGAGTGTAGATAATCTTACGCTCTCAGTACGTAGATAGGTATATGTAAGTATGTGGAGTGTCAGTTGTTTCATTAGTTTTTTAATTTTTTAGGGCCAAATAAAACGATATCTAATTGAATTTGTCATAGCTCACTCGTAATTTAAATAGCAACATTTTTATAGATTGACATTACGAATACTGCTGGATTTAAAGGTTATGCTCGAATTTAACCTAGGTATGCTAGGTAAGTATCGGCGTAACTATGAGTGATGACAGGGGAGGACAGTCGGCTTTCTGCCGGATCTATTAAGTTCCTTCCTACATATATCAAAATGTCACAATTAGGTGGCAAAAGGTACTTTTCTATTTTAATAGAGGCAAACTACTTATTTCACTCACCCTCGGTCTGAAACAGGGATTTTTAGAACATTACCATGATAAAACACATTAGCAGTATTATTTCTCTTAATTCAAACGTTTACACAATACAACACCTCGTTTGATGACAATGTACATTAGCGAACCCGAAATTCGTTCATGTATACGATTGCAAGTTGATTGTCTATTAAAAGTCCTCGCGACTAATGAAACGATCAATCGCAATCAATACGAAGGATCAACAAATTGCGCGGAGAATAGCATTTACGATTAACGTTCAACTGTTTGTCTCTAGCCCCCTAGAGAGGAGACAAAAGAATCAATTGCACAGATCTACTAAGTTATTTGAATCATAGAATTCTACTAATATTATAAACGCGAAAGTTTATAAGTATGGATGGACGGATGGGTATTTGTTACTCTTTCACGTAAAAACTACTGAATGGATTTTAATGAAACTTTACAATAATATAGCTTATACATCAGAATAACATATAGACTACAGTTTATAAAGATATTGTGCGAATTGCTCGAAATTGCTTGTAATCAAAAATAATTGAACTACGCTACCACTGCCCTAGTGGCTTAGTGCCCAATAATTAAATAAAGTAGCAAATGTAGCAGTAGTAAATGGTCATATTATTATATCACAAGAAAACGCAACTGTTACGTAATTATTAGGTTGGTACCATCCAATGATGGAAAATGAAATGTCTACAAAGATTCACGTGAATGCCAGCTTAGCATTCAAAATCTTGAGCTGGTTGCATAATCCTTAGAAGGGAGCCAGGAAAGACATTGTAGTGACATAAACCGCCGCAGCTTCCTTTTGAAATGCCTTCATTATCTTAACAATAGGTACTATCTTCCCGGAACGTTACTTAAATTAAGATTGTGATAGTTATCAACTATAAAACCACCTTTTGTTTACACTATATTTTTTCTATCGTTGTTTTTATTATTTGATGTGGAATAAGTGTATTTGTATACGGGAATTAACAACTACAACATCTTACTTATAAATACTTACTAAGATTAGGTATATCTGACAAAGCTGAAAAGCGATTTAAATTTTCTTTCAATTTTCAAGTATTTTCACAGCTATACAAGTTTTTCTTGAATAAAGCTTTGCAGTGACGTCTGTCGATGATGTCCGCCGGAATACACACGACATGGTACAGCCTAGGCTATTTCTATTGTTGTCAGGGCTTAGTAGTAGCCGTAACAAAAGAAATGAACGCTTTTATATCCAGTGAATGTGCCTGATACATACGGAGATATTGAATACCACTTGATTATAATTTTATTCTATACGTTTGATCTACTTATAAATATCTTGCTTTCTTATCGTCTAGGCTGGCCTATTTAATATAGTTTACGTGGAAGAAAAGCCAAAATTGGAGAGCATGTTAATTTAATATCTAAGCTTATTATTTTTTATTAGGCAGAGACAAAGTCATGCATTTATAACTAAATAATACGTAAATCTATTTATACGTTCAAGTACAAATAAGATAGGTGTTAAAATTCCGAAACGAGAATAGGTCCATTAAAGAGCTGATTCAAATGGTTCTCGTGGGTTCTTTAAACACAATGTGGTTGAATGAATCTTAGCTTGTATTGCGAAAGTCCTATGGTTCAAATCAAAGTGTGTGAAGTTAATGCATTAACGGTACCTACTAGTAAAACGCTTGACTGCCTCGTAAATTTGCCTACAAAATGACTTTGTGCGACTTCAGTTGGTTTAATCAAGTTTATCGGTTGTGTACCACACACACTGTTTGTGTTTGTGTGTGTGTGTGTGTGTTGTGTACACACTGCCAAAATAGATTTGTTCGTTAATTATCAACCTACACGATTCCAAAACTTTGGCACTGAAATTCTCCAGAAAATCTTGCTTAATTGACGATTTCGTTATTAACGTCTATCTCATAATATGTGGAATACAGTAACGCAAGGTTATGTGTAATTGTTTCCATAGTACGATACTTTACTTTTATAAATTATTAAACCTACATTCATTAATTAGTTCGCAATGGTACAATGCCGATGTTTTAACTGTTCTGTATGATCTGTATTCTGTTCGGTATGATGTGTGATCGACTTATACGATTAAAGTTCATTTAAACACGATTCATCAGATTACAGAATCATATTTAAATTTATCTTAATTATATGAATATTGGAAAGCTGTAAGCCGCTCTACAATGGATTTTATCTGTTCAGTAGATGGAAAAGTTCAAACTTTCATATCCATGTGTGCATTGTAGCTTATATTATGGAGGATTATTCGCTTTATTAAATTCATGAGGTCGTAAGGAAATAACTAGTACCTACCTACCTACTTACGAAAATTTGAAGTTGAATAAGGAATTAAGGATGTCTATGGAATTTAATGAAAGAAGGTTTTGTACTTCAAATCTTGGTTTGGAAGTATGAATCTGCATAGAACATCAATATTCCCCTGATGGAGTGATGCCGGGTCATGTTAGGTCATGGGATTATTTACCGCTTTAAAAACCCCTCGGGATCACAAGTCGAACCCCGGAAGCTCAATTTTGGATTAGTTAAAGTTTATTTGGAGAGGGAGAATAGAGTGATAAAATTGATGTAAATATGTATCACAAATACACTAAATTCAATAGAACTGTAACGGTTGTATAACATCTGCTAATAGATGACGCTACAGGTAACACAATTTAATAAAAATATTAAAATCGATCGAATTTCAAATTGTGTGCGGCCTCCAGTAAATTTAAAAATATCAATTTTCATTGAAAAATTATCTGTGGGTACTTAATATTCAAAGCATAAGATAGCGTTACGGTCACTTAACTTTGTCGTGAGCTGCGAAACATTTAAGAACCGCAAAGCGCTCATTATTATCAAAGCTGACATGAGAATAGTAACGCGCCCAGGCGTTAAGGAACGTCGCCTCGACCCGAGCTTATTTCAAGAGTATTCAAATAAATCCGATGCTTGCCGAATAGATGCTGTCTTGAATAAAATATTTCTAGCATGTTGGAGTGTTGTGACGCAATATTAATGTCATAATAATGCGTAACGTACAAGCTGTAAAGTAACGCAATAAATAATTAGTTGCTCTTCATTATTTTATTGTTTTCGCTGCTGTACTTTTTCACAATTTATAATTGGCGACAAGATTTTTTATTTATGGCGCAGGTACTGCAAAAACCAGTGTACTCACTTCTTATACATTGTTATTAATTCCAGGTTGTTATACAATGTTTTACATGGTTTTCATGTGACGTCCTAGCAGCCTGCCAAGACATAAAATATCTGTGGCAGAAATATATTACACATATATTTATTTAACTTTAGCTATTTAGTATTATGTTTAGTACTATCTTTTGATCTCCATTAAATAGCGTATTGGAACAGTGGTGAAGTATGCTCCAGGCCTTCCCTGTTTCAAATAAAAACGGTTACAAGCAAGAAGATTTTTGGAGAAGATGATTTTTCTTCGCCTTCCAGTTGGTACCGGATACTTTCTAATGCTTTCAACTTTACAGAATAATAAAATTACCCTTACAGATTTCTATAATTCCGTCACCATTACACTTGGCATGCTTCCATTCACAACCGAAAAGGATCTTTTCCTAAAACTTCATTAGGTTAAGAAGATTGTAGGGGTCTGAAAACCGCAATTTTATCAAAGTTTAATTTGTGCTTTTAAGGAAACTGCGCATTTTCATGGGATGCGCATTTTGTCTCTGTTGTTTGTCATGCCCCATTGATTTAAGTGCATACTCCAGCTTAATAAACTTTATTTTATATACCTACGAATACATCCTTAAGCAATAGATTATCGTAGTGAACGATATTTAGATCTGACTAGGTGACAAGTTCTTTCAAAGTTTCTAAATCATAGGACAAGTCACGCATTACTTACTTCAATTACTCCACATGATTAGGTTACCATCGTAGCCAATAACAGGTTAATCAGATTCTCTGCTTCTTTAAAGCAATACCGGAATTTTGTCGAGGACAGACATTTTCAAAAACGGTAACAAAAGCAGGATGAATCAAAATTCAAACCATTTAGGTAGCTATTACCAGAGCTCACAAAATATTGTAGTTGAAGCATATTTGTTATACCTACGTAATTATAGTTGTTATAATTATTTATAATAGAAAAATAATATGATATACTTACAACGCTGTGTCCGCTACGGCTTCGAAGGCTGAGCCGCATCTTCCAGTCGCGCTTGGAAGAGTGGCCTCCCTCCGAACTGTACGAACGTTTGATGGGCAACGACATTGTTCCGTCTATTCTGGATAGTCCTCGCGTCACACTAACTAATAACTAAAATTATGCGTCTCTATCGCCTAACAACTTCACTATTGTGTGTAACCAGAAACGATAAAGTTTTAACCACTCAACAAAAACACGACAAACACCAATGCACGTAAATTAAACATTTTAAAGGCGAAAATGTACTCTACTCTAAATACTTAAACGGTTCGATACAACAAACTATGAAAAGTCACTTTCACTTGATATAGTTAATAAGAAAAGAAGGAAATAAATAAAAATAAAATTGAACACTAACACTAAAGATGTAAGCTGAAACTAATAACCGAGAAACCGATGAAACGAAGACGAAACTGAATGAGGTGAGTAATCTGAAACAAACAACAAGACCTTGTTAAATAAATCAATTATCACATTTATTATCACACATCTTAATGTAAAGGAAAAACGTGTGCGGTCGGGGACCGTGTTTGGAATCAAGTTTTTTTTCAACTCCGTATTTAAATCGTTCAGTAGGTACCATATTGATTTATGATATCTGCATATTTATATTTTTTTCGTGTAAAAAAAAGTGTTATGCTCCATTAATTGATGTTATTCAATTTAATTATTCAATGTAAAGAAAAATAAAAGAAAAAATTTAATTTAACATTTTACAACAATTATCTATTACAATACAACATATGTACCTATACCTATATGAGTAAATTTCCAAGTACAATCAAAAAAGAGTAAAAAAAAACAATTTAAAAATGGGCGCTTTTTCATTGAATGACGCCAGGTCTTTTCTTCAACTCCGTGCTTTATCAGCATTTTGTACGTAACAGAACCTTTTATTGTATTTTTATTTTCAGCTACATGACCCGACAGCAGATGATGTCCTGTCCAAGTTTAATTAAAAAAATCATAACTTGATTTAACGTTTCTCTAAGTATCAAATGTCTATATCCGCCGACATAGTCTGTCAATAATTTGACACCGCCGACAAAACCTCCAACGGCGGCTTTGGTGTGCTGTGTACGAGTATAGTCTAGTGTAGAGAATAAGGTTTACATAAAGTCTGAACCTTCGTTCCATCCTCAAAAAGCTCTTATGTGTTCATTAGCAAACTCTTTACTTACTAAGGTATCAGGACTAGTATATTTTGTTCCTGCAATACCTATTGCGTGGGATTCTATGCACTTTAGCCATGTTACTATATTTTCGCCGGGTTTCTATGTGCGATAACTGCTCTAGACTAAGCGAAAACTGATATTTGCAAACATCCTGCATAGCTTACACGCCAGTCTCGTTTAGGAATAAATTATAATACAAGTCTTTGTTGATAGCTTTAGTATCGTGCGGTATCAGAATATCAGTTTTTAAAATTGAAGACAGTATTTCCCACAGATTTTGGTATTTGTTTATACAAACTATACATAATTCATACTTTATTAGTGACGCAAATTGCTCACAGCATTGTTGCGCGCCCACATTATTATCATATCAATCTTCTTGGAAATGTAATGATTGAAAGTCTTAATAATCTTATACAATTTGTAAGGCACGTGAAATTATAGGGTAGTTTATACTCTTCATCCACCTACGTAGACTGATCTGTGGAGTGTGGATATATGAAAATCCGAACGAAAGCTTTTGTTATAACAATATACATATAGCGGAAATTTATGGAAATGATCGTGCTTCATCAATCTCTAAATTTTTCTTGCAATAAAACGTTAGTTATGCATATTAGAAGTATGTTTGTACCTACTCTCATTTCCCTGAAACTATGAGTCGGATTTGGACCATTCTTCTTTTGTTGGCTTACATTTACTTACACGTAGGGAAAAATCTTAGGAAAGGTTTCACTTTTCTTAAGTTTTTTGAGCTTAGTTTAATTTGTTTATGAATATTATTAATTTCTTGTAACGGTACAACAGCAATACCACCAGTCTGATTAGAACATACGAGCATAAGAAGAATCATAATATCTATTACCTATATTTATCGGCATCCTTACTTACCTCTTTTGTACAGAGTATTTACATTTTCAGCTTGATTTATTGACACCTATCGAAGCGATGGAAAAGGGAAATCGGTTTCAAAATTTATGCTATTTGGAAGGGGATCAAGATTGAATAAAAGATTTCGTCTTTAAGCATTGACATTGAAAAGAGGTCGCATATTTTCAAACGATCTGTTTACAGATGTATTAAAGGAGAGTTTTAAAATCGATGTCTGCAATATTTCGTCAAACAAGAACAAATTGATGGAAGCAATTTTTCCTTAATACCGTTTTAGGTGAGATAATAGAGTTTGAAGCGACGACAAAGAGCCTAATTAACAATAGAACACGATTATAAAATGCCCTGAAGTTTTTGTTAACAGCATTTCTATCTCGTAATAATGATGAACAGCATTTCATGAAAAAATATTGCGCTAGCAAGATTATAGGGATATTACACATTACTCACTTCGTAAGTAAATTAGGTATCATTTTTCTAGTATTAAAGGACTCGAAAACCGACTTATTCGGGAGGCTAGAAGTTGCGAAGTCTGGTTAACTACATAGGAAGACACTACTGTCAATCTTCTAAGAGTTCTCCAAAATGTTCCTGGTATGTTCCAGGCGTTCCCCGATCCCCCGGAACAAAATTGTAGGCAAAACGGCTTTAATCCAAATAAAAATTTTATTCGCGAATGTAGTAAAAGCATTTTACGTTTCTTCAAACAATTCACAGGCTAATTTGCATTCAGATGACTGCGGCCCCTTGCCATGTTTGCT
>DWAV01002921.1:0-10418 GCA_018231305.1 Noctuana lactifera | reverse complement strand
CTTCGAAGTGGACTTTATACGTGAAATGTGGGAGAAAAAATCAACCCTGCTAAAGTCAATGGGTAAAGGAAAACCACTAACCTTAACATCCAAGTCGATCCGGGACGATTAGCAGGGTGTGTCACGCACGCCGCTCTCTCACTGCAGGATAGCGGTTATAGGCATGGCCTATGATCCTTTGATAATGGTCCTAGGATTCTAGGGCGTCACTAACACAAACCGGTAGCACGGTTAACCAGCGGAGGTTACGAACGGACAGGAAGCATAAAACATCTGTCCTTCACGGCGCGAGCGCAACGACTGCGTCATCGCTCAGACTGACATTGAACTGTCAACGTCAGTGGATTTATTTCCAATTACCCACTAGAGATTGACAAAGATTGAACATAGACTATTTGTGGTATCTATTATAATAGGTACATATATCATTATGAGTGAAGTGTGCGTTTTGTTATTGGTTAGATCTATAGGTAATCATGTAGAATTTCTAGTATTTAGTTTTGATAAATGGTAAAGTAAATTATGAAACTGCTATATCCTCCTATGAGTCCTAATCTTTCAGCATTACGGTACCCAATTCATACGATTTCTTTCTACAAGCAAATTACCAAATTTATACAAACAACTCCTACGTAGGTATCTCAAATACCAGCTGGTCTGGGAAATTAAAAAGGCGAAAATTCTTTCACAAACACCGCGAAATACTTTGTGAAGCATGACCAGTTTAACTTTGAACTCAGTTGAGAGTCTGTAAAGAGTAGGCGTAGTACGTAATTTCTAGTATTTTCAGTCAGACATAATTAAGATTTTTCATAAATAAAAGTTTTTGGTCTTTCCTGTATAGCTTTAATTTTTATTCATAGATTTATAACACATTCATTTTTAGATAATAATATACAAAAATACGCATCAACGGAATTTTGTAAATTAAAATTTAACGGAAAAAAGAAAGAAAGAAACAGTTTTCTTTTGTTTATGCTTGGTGTACAATAAAGAGTATTTATTTGTTTGAAATATCAGACAAAAACAAGGAACAAATAAAAATATAAAGGCATAAAAAAGAAACAAAATCGAATACCTACTATAAAAAAATTTAAAAATTAAATTACCTTGACCATTAATTATATTGACAAAACCGTGTTACCTATTATATTCTTACCTAACCAGTTTTTCCACTGTTAGCCTTGAGTCCCCTCTTAGATCACATCCATAACCTAGGTCATTCACAAAGGCGCAACAATTTCACAACAACCAAAATAAACAATATTTAGATTTTTTTTTAAATTTAGATATTTGGATTTTTTTATTTTAAATCTGTTATCAGTATTTATAAGCTTATCAATATTTAAAGTCAACATTTAGTTTGAATTTACCAATCAGCCTTAGACGACATCATAAAAATGTTTCAGGCTCTTTCTAAAATGGTTAAGGAACGGTTCGAAAGAAAAACGGTAATGATAATTGTAAACTCGCGTTAACACGCCCTTCTGCAATTCAGGCCTTCCACAACGATTTAAATCCCTTAGTTTACAGTTATTGCTTTGTGAAAATGTCACCGTTATTTCGAAGATTAGATTTGGAGTAGATAATAACCA
This sequence comes from Noctuana lactifera, assembly GCA_018231305.1. NCBI lineage: Eukaryota > Metazoa > Arthropoda > Insecta > Lepidoptera > Hesperiidae > Noctuana > Noctuana lactifera. Next base: position 8,823 of record DWAV01002921.1, on the reverse strand, counting down.
TAGATATTCGGTAGAACATGTAAGTAATTATTCCGGCTCCGGATTCATCATCAAGCCAGTTCACTAGTCGTAGTTTAGTCCCACTGCTGGGCACGGTTCTCCTCTCAAGAATTTAGAGTACTTAGTCAAACATGGTGGACAAGTGTAGTTTGGTGAACTTTACATTTCTTTTAAAAAAATTTATGAAGAACTCCCGGCCGGTTTTATCAGGATGTTTTCGGTCACCGTTACAGCTAATGACATAAAATTCTTGACAAAAAACGCACATAATATACTCATTGGTGCACACCACTGGTGGCGACGAAACTGGCAGTAACTATAATATATCTAAAAAAATTCATGCCAGCGAAGAACTTATACGTACAATACTTCATTTACGTACAATTTCCAAGACAACTGTTTCCTGCATCTGAAAGCTGTCTCGGAAAATAATGTTACGAGTTAAGCGAAATTCTTGAGAACCACTCTTTATCGCTAGGGCTGGTAGTGCCCATTGTACCTACTTAATTCAAATTAAACAACAATAATTTTATTGTTTCAATATAAATTAAACCTAAAACCAACTATACAATTTAAATACAAAATTATTCGAACACGGCATTTAGGTGAGGTATTCAATTTACTAAAAATACTTTAATTAATTTCAAGAGTTCCATTAAAATGTTATTATTAAGCAGTTGGTAGGCTTATATTAATGAATGATCATAGCTTATGGCCGCTTTAGGTTTAGAGAATACACACCTTTTCTTTAAAACCACTGTCGAACGAAAATCTCAAAAGGTACTGAATTAATATTTATAGAAGTCAGTAAATAAGTCTTCACATATTATATAGTCATTGTTAAGGCTATAAAAATATATATTCCACGAGAGCATAATTATTGCTAAATAAAAAGAAATAAATTCTATTTGTATATTGTTCCTTAATGAGACAACCTTAGTCAAGCAAGGCTCAATCCGCTGAACGTATTATGAAATCTCGCCTGGCATGTGTCAGCTTAGCATCAAGTGTGGATGTGCCTTGGGGCTTATTAGTGTATTTTCTTGCGAATAAAATAAACAGGTAGGGTTTTATAAATATAGGTATAGGTATAGATATTAATAATTAATGGTTCGATGCTGATTAGTGAAATTACACGTAGAGAGATGTACAGAGAGTACCAAAGTGAGTGAGTGACAAAAAAAAACACATGTACAGAGAGGAGTGATGGTGCCTAATGGTTGAATTTGTGTCCGGGTTCTTTGATTTTTCATTATCGTTGGCTGACAACCACACATCTCATATATTAATCAATTTTGCGCGCTCTGTACTAGGATGGGTGACCTATAGTATAAATAAAACTTATTAGGTATATACAACTTAAGTATTAATTTAGATACACTCACGTTGCTTTGTATTACATATTATGTTAATTAAGCACAAAGCGACGTAAAAACGAACTTACTCAAAGTACCTACGTCTACGGTCTTATAGCAGTTTCAATTTCCGCCGATCGAGCTAGGTTTATGAGCCGGAGCCCACAAGTTCTTTAAGAAAGAACTGTTACATTTTTCCAAGTCACGGACAAATTTTAATTGTGTAATTTGTGCACGCGGTTTAATTAGTCCTTTAATGAGAAAAAAATCTAAAAGCTGCCTTAATTCGTTTTTTTTTTTCGATTTCATGAAAGACGAGTTTCCTGTTTCCAATCGAGAAACAGAATTCTATTATGCCATAATTATGTAGATTAGAGTTACGATCAACCTTCTTTCCATGTTTTAAAAGGATCTAAGAGAGTAATTTGTCGGTTCAATACTCGAATGTTAAACGGTTTTGAAGAATCTTCAAGTACTAATCATTAGGAAACTTGTACTGTGTTCTAAGACTTTGAATTTTGGTGAAACCAACGCACTAGACTAGCTTTACTGAAAAGTATTTTCTCTTTGGATGACTAAGTTGAATAATCGAATGATTAAATGAATGATTGATAGATGAGTGAATGACAACCGTTTGTTGTATTGGTTACCACACAGTCCACCCAGATGGGATTCGATCCCGCGTTTGATTCCCGGCGGGGCAGAAATTTAAATGATGAATTTAGATTTCTGTTCTCGATCTGGTTGTTTGTGTAATTGCCTTTGTGTGTGTCCATGGCACCCATGACACAGGGAATCCTAGTGTAGGTCTGTGAGTGTGAAGCGTTATATTAGTATATTATTATTATTAATGGATGACGAAATAAATGAATAAAAAGCTATGTGCTAAGCATTAAATAACATAGTTGACCTTTCTGTAATGCACATGGAATCCGTTAAAACTAGAATCAGAATGTCATGCAATATAACGTTATGCTCTTTTTAAAATACCATTCATAAAAGCTATGCAATTATCGTGCAATAAAGTGGTAAATAATTGCAGCCCAAGAAAGTAACTAGAAAATTGAAATTACGAATACTAACATGCAATTTTACATAGTTACGATAATTTATAGTTGATGTAGGTATGACTTGAATATCAAAAATAATAACACAATAATAATAAGGCTGTGCGTCCGTCAGTCAGCCTGTCATTCTGGACAAAGTATTTTAACCTATAGATAAATTGTAAAAAATACTATCTAGTTAAAATAATTTTTATAGTGATTTTTAACATCATCAACTTTATTATTTCATCGCTTTACTTACAAACGTAATTGAACGCAGGATGAAATATTTGGAGTAATTTTGTTTTTTATTTTCGACAAAGAATCACAACTTTTTACGTCTTTAAATACTTACACACACACGCGTTAAATTCCAATGTGAGATTTGTTAAGTACTCAAACACTGTTACGAGAACGCTACGACCCTAATGCAAACGTCAAAAATAAATAATACCTGAAAGATGTCAAACAATGCAGACGGGTTGCCATTTTGAAGTAAATTCCCGTCATTAATGCAAGAATTCCGTGCCAATAGCGGCGTACTCGTTAGCTGCTTTGACGTGGTCGACCTAACCTTAATCTCGTTCGTGACCTGAATACAATTTAGAGCCGAGTACCGAGTTTCTTAAGGGTTTGGTTAGTACTTTTGATGTTTGCTCCCCTTTAGAATTACAAGTAGGTATCTTTGAAGTGTCACAATTGACATCACGTCTTCGCAAGCTTTGATTCGGTGATGCCACGACATGAAAATTTCGAACAGGATAAATGGAACTTCTATATGCCTTGCCTTCAACCCTTTTTTATGTCCCACTGCTGGGCACGGGTCTCTTCCCACAGCTATACGTACAAACTCGCTATACGTAGTAATAATCGATAAATAAGGTAAACTGATTAATTACACTTTAGTGTAATTTTAAATAGAAACTAAAAGAGAATAAAGCGGGAAACGAAGCGCCTATAGCTCCGCTGGTAGTGTGGTTCACAAGCGATCTTAAAACCGCTTAACCAGCGGGTTAGAAATAGAAAATAGTTTTTTTGTTCGCATGAAGGTTTTAGAAGTATTGTTCCATGGTTGAGACATCCTACTAATATTATAAACGCGAAAGTTTGAAAGTATGGATGGATGGATGTTGTTACTCTTTCACGTAAAAACTTCTAAATGGATTTTAATGAAACTTTACAATAATATAGCTAATACATCAGAATATCACATAGGCTACAATTTATAAGGATATTGTGTGAATTGCTCAAAATACAAATCCTGCGCAGACAAAGTCGCGGGCACCATCTAGTCTACAATATATTTTAACTTCTAGAATTAAATTAGAGGCATAGAGCGAATTCTGTGAAAATTTTCTATAATTTTTAATTATGCTTTTGTTCACAGAACTCAAGCTTGAAGGTCTTCCAACAATGGTCTGGCTTCACGGCGGAAACTTTGTCCGAGGCAGTCCAAATTCACTGAATCCTTTTCAACTTGTCCTTAAGCAAAGGGTATGTATACGTGATGAAAACACTTTACTGTGCTAGGTTATAATTGACAAGTATTTTTACAAGAACGTAAGCTTGACATAATTTTGTAAAACAATTTCAAGCCATTGATCTTGAGTCTAAGAGTTGTTACTGAGTGATCACACTTCAACTATTAATTGAAAATTTTGCAGAAAACTTTGAACGAAACAAAATTAAAGACCAAATATTAAAGACTGTTACAAATAAATCTTATTGTATTCCAGGTCATTTTTGTCTCTGTCGCCTACCGTTTAAACATCTTCGGATTCTTCTCAACATTGGACAACGAGGCTTCTGGAAACTTCGGTTTACTTGACCAAGTAGCAGCCCTGAGTTGGGTTAAAACTAACATAGAAAGTTTTGGTGGCGACCCTGATAATGTGTGTATCTTTGGACATGACGCAGGTGCTGTGAGTGTTGGACTTCATTTGATATCGTCATACTCATCAGGACTTTTCCAGAAAGCTATTGCTATGAGCGGAAACGTTTTGTCGCCAGAAACAGTAAACATTGCTAGAAAAGAATTGATAACAGTGGACAAAGTTGCAAACGCCTTCAGTTGTTTCCGTAAACCTACATTTCAATTATTAGATTGTCTAAGAAGAGTCAACTATCAAGCGCTTCTGGATATTGGAGAACCGTTAGCTGAATGGAAACCCATTGTTGATAACGGATTCAGTAATGTTTCTCTACCATTCCTACCAGATTTACCCAGCAAAATGTTCAAAGATGAGATATTTTCACCAGTTCCAATACTGACAGGTTATACCAATATGGAAGACGCTTTACTTCTTGACAAGGGCAGTGAGGACACAGGGCTTAGTCAAAGAGAGTTTGATGTAATGCGAGAAGAAGTAATTCTATCTGACATCACAGTGGATAACAGTTCGTGCTTCACCAACCAACATCATATACAAGACGCTGTAGCGTTTTTCTACAAACCAATACCGCCTACAACGAATGAAACTATTTTAAGAAAACTCTTTCTGGAATTTTATACGGATAAAGTTCATGGATCGACTACATATCAGTTTGCTAAACATATTAGCAAACATGCACCCATTTATCTTTACAGATTTGACCTAAAACCCTTCTCAGACATAGCTAATGAAGGTATACCAGATTGGATCCTTGTACCTCACAATTTTGATTTGATCTTTGCTTTTGGTATGCCTCATTTAGCTTTGCCTGAGGACTTAACTAAATGGGACTACAGAGACAAAAGTATTTCAGATATTATTATGAAAATGTGGACCAATTTTGTATGGTACTCTAATCCGACTAATTCAGGAGTTATTATTCAGTGGGATCCATTTGAAACAGAGAAACCAGGATACCTAATAATCGATAGACAAAACTTTACCATGAGTACATCAGATAACGTTAACTATAAAGCTTTTGAGTTTTGGACGGATTTCTATCCTAAGGTAGTAGAAATAGGCACTAAATGTTGTAAAGAAATAGTGGACGATTCTGGTGCAGATTCTGCTATGTTAAAAAGGATTACTTTTAATCTCATTGCCATTCATGTAGTTATTTTAATATTATCTTGAAATTTTGAGGATGCGAACCCGTGTAAAAATTTGTAACATTATTTTTGTATAGTCTATATTATAATAGAGTCGAAAATTTATTTATGAAGTGTTATTACTACTGAAGAATGAATTATTTATCGAGGTGGCAATCTGTCGAATAAAATTTCTCGAAGCAAAAGCTTGTTTGATTTGTGAAAGTTTTGACACCGACAAAGGCGCGTCACGGTGCACTAATGACTAATGACAAAAGTTCGCCTGATTTCTGAAGTGTTGATTTCGGAGTACCTACCCTTTGTTTTCGAAGGCGTATAATGATTTTGCTGATTCATTGTGGATCTTTGGCAACAAGTGCTTCCTTATCATTATAGTTCAATCAATCATTCAAAGTCTATTTATTTGAATAAGATATAATTAGATCCTAATTTACTAACAAATAGTTTCACTTATTTTATTTACCTAAGGCATGCATATTCTTCATCACATGCTCTTATTTCTTATTTGGATTTATACTTATATATTTATTTTTAATCTTATCTGTTCCTTATTTATTTTCTTGTTTTCTCAACAAATAATAAGTCCTGTATAGATTAGACCACCTTGAAATGGTGAATGTTAACCAATTACATTTACAAGCCAAAGCTAAGGTACCATACCATAACCAATCTCAGAAGCAGACTCTAGACAAGATATATTCTTTTAATATCCCATGTGCCGCTATTACGCCGCGATTGTTGAAGGAACATATTTCTTCCTTACGGTCTAAATGAATCACCGACACGGCGCTCTTCAATTAATTTTAGTTCCAGGTCGCTACTACGTAGGGCCTGTGACTTCGTCCACGTGACAATTGGAAAGACAAATAGTTTTAAGCAACGAACATTATTTGTATCACATATGACATTATGTGGTATCAATCGTAGATATGGATACGAGTTGATTAATGTGATAAAAACGAAAAAAAACCGTTTGCGATATCAAATTAAAATATTAGTAGGTACCTACGGTAAATTGGAGTACCCACAACAATTTCTGAAAGACAATCGGCAGTTCCTGACAAATAGACAGATAGAGGGAGAAATTCCAAAAATTTCGGTTTCATTTTTGGTGCAGGTGTCATCTAAATAACGTCATAATTTTTGAATTATTGGCCTTCATTTTGATATCACAGACAGACACTCCAGTTTTATTTGCTGGTAAGATTAAGGTTGACAATTTAACTGATGCTTACTTAGCTTTTAATGGCCTTTTATTGTATTATTGTGAGCTAAACGAACTAACAAAACTAATTTAACACAAGATAAGAAAATTAAAATCAAAACGGAAAGCATTTTAGAACCTTTCTTAGTCGTAATAAAGAATTTAAAAACTTTTCCTCAATCGTAATTTAAATATCAAGCGACGTTAAATATTGGTAAAAACACACAAGCAACGCTAACACCAGAAAACACTGGAGAGAAGAGTCACGTGGTGAGTCACTTAAGGTTTAAGAATGGTGAGAGGTATTCCGTATCTAAAATTACCAACAACAGCATTGCAAGCTGTTATTATGAGTGCCTCGAAGACTGACTCGCAAATCACCTCAGCAATTCTTAGATCTCTTTGGGTTCTTAGAATTCTGAGTTCAAACTCTCCCATCTAGACTGACCAAGGGCTAAGTAGGGAAGGTATATTTTTCATATTCGCTTACAAGAGGCTAAATAGTTACTTTTGGTTTTTGTAATTGTAGGCCGGTATAACTTTTTGTTCTACAAGTTAATTTTGTTTTTACTTGGTTTCATTCACTGGACTTCTCTAAAATATAAAATGATTTACGTAGATTTAAGGACGGCTTTCACAGATGGTTTATTTATTCGTCCCCTTTTTATCTCCATACCAGAAGATCCAACCCAAATCTGCGGGAATAACGAAATCGTCTTAGCAAATGTTTCACGGAAAACTACAGAAAAGAAACTTATTTACGCAAAACCCTTATTTGCGCCAACAGTGCCTTTGATTCGTTGAACCGTTCCGTGATTTGGGTCCATTACTCATTTCTGCTACTGTTCCAACGTCACTCTCATATGACAGGTTCGACTTGCCAAACATTGTGAGTATTTCGAAACAAGTTTTTTGATTATTTCAACGGAACAATTTTAGTTTAGTCAATTATGTCATCTAGAAAGAATTGCTAAAAGTCGGATTTTCTGTGATTACATTTATATTACAATTTGGAATTTGAAACAGCAGAGGACTCCTAAGATAATACCGTGAATAGTATAAAATAATTTCTTCAAGCACCGAAGATTTAATACACAATACAGATCCCAAGCGTATTACTAATTGTCATAGTTTATTATACCAAAACAAGTTAAAAAAACTTAGAAAACATAAAATTACTAGAGTCTGTCTTAAATTATTTCTTATAATATACTATTTTAGCTTGAAAATGGTTCTAAAACCATGATACCTATACATTAAACTTTGGTTTTAGCTTTAATTTTATTGACTACCTACTTATCGTATTCGTATTACAAGTAGGTACGACCATTTTTCGAATGTAACGCCATCTAGATGATAACGAATAGACTGCTTACGTAATGAATGAAAGGTTATCCCAGATATAAATCAAAGGGGAGAAGAGGGCGCTAGTTATCATAGACGTAACCAGGAAGGAAAAAATAAACTATAGTACTATCTACTATTAAGCTATAATTTCCACTTTTTTGGTAAATTAGGTACAGCTGCATACTTTAAACCCTACATAATCATAACCTATAGATATTTATTAACTAAGTACTTAGGAGGTCATACATAAAGGTTAATCACGTGACATTAAAACGTTACTGAATTTAATGTCGTCGTTTGTCGTCGTAATTAAATGCAACCCACCATACAGATCGACTTATAAAAAAATGTCAAAATACTTAATGCCAATAGGAAAAATACGTAAGAGATATCTCAATATTTTTCCTTATTATACATATTATTGATAAAGCAGTAAAACAAACAAACAAGGACAAGATGTTTTGTTTAATTTTCCTTATTTTTGTCAAGTTTAGACGTAAATAAAATTGTAAGACTCCGTAATCTTTTCCGAGCTTTGTTGCTTCAAATTACATTAGTAGTAGTGATTTCTTAACAAGAGTTCCATAAACAGAGTTGTATTGAACCAGTATAAAGTTGTTTTTAAAATAATTGTACCTAGGTACTGTAACTCGCGCTCCGAAAACAATTGACTTCAAAATAGTCGCGCACCAATCGTACTTAATGCACATTTAAGACACAATAATGGTTTTCTCACACCAAATTTAAATGAGCTACACGGGAAGCACCAGCTTTCAAATAAAAAAGAATCATCAAAATCCGTTCACCCAGTCGAAAGTTATGAGGTAACAA
>DWAV01002920.1:0-10419 GCA_018231305.1 Noctuana lactifera | reverse complement strand
AAAAATCATTTATTTTACCATTTTATGCGCGATAACAACGTGTTTCTCGAGTTTTCTTTAATCTATACTAATAAAATAAAGCTGAAGAGTTTGTTTGTTTGAACGCGTTAATTTTGAACCTATTTAAAAAATATTTTTAGAGTAAAATAGTCCAATTATCGTAGAAGGCTAGGCTATCAAGCGTTACGTTGCAATGCTTAACGCGGGTGAAACCATGGAGCATAGCTAGTTTTATATATTAGTCTTTACCTATGATATTTTAGGCTTTACCTATGATACAGATAAAATAAAGCATGTGACGTACAGTCTTTGCTTTTGGTAGTTCTTTGCTAACTTCACACTTAATGGACCCTTACATTAGAAAGTCGACCCTTCTGTCCTTTCAATAGGGAACAACAATAGAGAACAAAAAAGAAAGAGACAGAAATATTTCAGCGTAAATGTTAGACAAGGATGTCAAATTATTCATCCCTAAGACGAGGGGTGAGTCCGAACTGCGCATGCGGGGACGACATTTAACAAATATGGCTGCTTGTGTTTAGTTTGTAATTTGTTTATTTTTCAAGAAAATAGTGATATTCAATTTAAAAACATAAGAAAAATATTGGTTATAAAAGAAAAACTACTTAAAAAGTGTTTGGGTATGTATTTTTAAAAAATTAACAGCAAAAATAAGTGTAAATGTTTAAATTATAAAATTTTACTTAGCTTATTTATTTTTTGGGTATTTTGTGTAGATTTTGGATATTAATTTAAGTCGAATTAATTTAAGTGATAACCCTTTTACGCTACTGCTCTAGTGCGAAAGTAAGGCACGAAAATATAATTTTATATGGACTGCTAATTAAATTATTTAGTAGGAACACCTTGAAAATCACAGGTATATTAATAGCTGATGTTCATATGTTTTGAACTTGTCATATTTCAATTTTAAAAGCTGAGGTTACTACCGTAGGTAGGTACTTTTTTTTGGTAATACTCAATAGGTAATTTACTAAGGAAGCTCTTAGCATCATTAAGATAATTTTGAGCCGTTGTGGCTGGAATGTACTGGCGTGGAGGTACCTATAGCGGACGAAATTTAAAATGACACTATTGGTCTTTTAGACCCATAGATATATATAGAATCGTGTAAAACTAATTTCGTCTAGCATACCCAAAATTACCTGCAAAGGCTGAATAATTATGTTTTATACTAAGTAGGAATTCCGGTAGGTATATTTTTGATACGTACATAAAAGCTATCCCCATAAGGTACAGTAATAAGGTACGGTGATATAATCTTCAGTGGACTTTAATTTTGAAAGTAGGTACCCACTGAAGCTACCACAAGTCATGTTTAGTCATGCCGTTATCTTCGGAATCACGTGACAACATTTAAAGTACACTGTCCTTTCTTTTTATAAAAATATAATTATCTACCAATAATAATAATATGTTGACGACCCACGTGGTGTAGTCGTTATCACGCCAGTCCCCCATTCGAAGGGTCCCGGGTTTGATCTCCGGCGAGGAAGAAATTTAAATGATGAACTTAGATTTCTGTTTTCGGTGTGGTTGTTCGTGTAATTGTCTTCGTATGTCATTGTGTCTATGGCACCCACGACACAGGGAATCCTAGTGTGGGGCTGTGAGTGTGAAGCGTTATTTATTATTTGGGTATTTATTGTATGCATTTAAATAATTTAATTTGTACAGTTTTCTTATCATTTAGTGTCTTGTCTATAGGTACCATACTAAAATTGTTTGTCGAAGGCCAAAAAAGTTAAGTTTTAAGTTACTTAGTTAAGTGTAGCAAAATTAAATGTGCATTGAACTTTTCTCCTTTACCTACGCTTACCTCCACCTATAATATATCAAACATAAATTAGGTGGCAAGACAAAAGAAGAAACTGAACTACCAAACCACATTCCATCTTAGTGGGTAATGAATTTCAGATTAAAGCATACCTACTTCTACCCTGGTCCGTCCGTACACTGAATAGTTTGAATGGCGTCCCTAATTAATCCTTACGTCGAATGAGCCACGTTCGATGCCGGATCAAAAGAAACCTTCTAATGGATATTTGAATGCGATAACATATTTACCTTTTGGATTGAATGACGCATGTTTTAGGTCTTTCGTATGTACCTGCGGTATGAGGCACTGTAAGGAACTTTCGCCGTAGTAAAAATTTTAATAATTTAAGTCGGTCCGGTAAGCGGTCGAATAATAACAAAAAATTAACTGAGATTGACATCATTATTATTTGGATGGTTGATAATTAAGTACCTAGATAATATAGGTAGGTAGGTACTTACTAATACTACCTGATCAATTAACTCAACAATCGTTCAAATCAATAAAACACTAAAATAACGTTTTTTGGCAATTTTTCTGCCGCAAAAGTAAACCAAAACTTCTTGCAGTGCCAAAACTTGTCAAAATCCGAAAGTCCGGACTAATTTCAACATGATGAAATGTACAATAATAAATTACATATTGCTACTTCTTTTATATTTCTACTGAGCGCACACCTGAATGAACTTCCTATCGAAAATCGTTTCATTAGTGCATCTAATTTCATACAATCAGCCGGAGTCGTGACTGAATGCAACAGATGTTCAACCCTCAGCTTTGATCTCATCAGTGATCAAAGTGTGCTTTATCAATGCTCATAAATTAAAACATAATTAGGAATGCTAAATATCTTTAAGAGCACCATCATTAGTAGCGATAGGAAGCGTAGTTACGGTTATGAGAAATTATCTCTGTTTTATTCATAGTAAGCATTGCTTTATATTTTCTTTTCCAATTTCCAATTTTAGGTACCTATGTAGGTACCTTTACTGCCGGCGTGTACATTATTGTACTCGTAGGTACAGTCCATTCAATAGAGTCTTACAATCTAGAAACTGAATCAATCTATAAATCTCCTATTAATTTAAAATTTACCAATTGCATTTTGTGATCGATTTTTATAATTTTAAAAGATTTATATTTTACTGATTTTTTATAATAGGTACCTATTGTTTATCAATGTATTTCCCTACATAAAACTTAACTTACTTTCATTGCAGGTAAATTAACATTATTCATAGGACGCGAAAATAGATATCGTGTCAAGTATCAATAATAGTGTAAAATAATGAGTTCTACAATTTTTTATCATTATTTTAACAACCTATTACATTTTTATTGCAGTAGCAAGGAAAGCGATCAAATTAATAGTTGATATTACTACTGGTATTAATAGTTACTGTTAATTTAAGGCAAGTCAATACCAGCGACAACGAACATAAAAATTTTGTACATGGGATGAAAAAATAGGTAGGTACCTATGTCCCAACGACCATTGCATTGCAGCGGTTAATTCAGGTAGGGGCTATTGTAGGCGTCCTACGCAGCTACGTAGGGTACAAAAAAAGAGTCAGCCTCACACGTCAGGCACGTTCACGTAGCGTTACGACATCGGATTCTGTGTCCATACAAAAAGCGTTTGGATCAACAAAAGAATTTGCAGGACGCATTGTCCACGATCATTTATCAACAGCGCTCCGCTGCTCGTTCGAAAGCAGATCGCCTGATCAATGAAGCTGAGGGTGATTTGGTCGGTGCGATTAAAATTTTTACATCCATAATGCCTCTTGGGAGTAACTAATGTTTCTTTCTGCCATAGGTATTACACCGGTAAAATTAAAAAATGAATGTAACTTATATGACGCTACAAATAGTTTACGGCCAGTTAAAGTATTTTTTAAAGTCAACAAATTAGTTAAAATCAGTTATAGATCGCAGATATTAAATAAATATAATTTGCATAACATTATTGAGATGTTTGTTTCATGTTAACAGTGAAATGTACCAATAAGAAATTTACTTTTGAGATTATATTCCGATAAATGTATGTACCCTATGTAATTATAACTAATTAACTATATTTATTCGGTCGATTTTCGTCCCACAGGCGACCGCTGCCAGTACCTACATAAAAAAAATTAACTCATAGGTCCGGATACGCGTAGGTACCTAATGATATCTACCTACATAGTACTACCTACCTTACAGTTGATCCGAGGGTCAAAAAACAACAAGTAGAAGTCGAAGGCTAAACAATTTTCTCGCCACTGGGTAATAGTATCCATTATAATTCTGTAATTTAACGCCTTTGCGAATTGCAATAATGACTTAATTTATAGAGTTTAATGGTTTTTTTTTGCCACAGAAAACAAGGGGCTTCTGTTGGATCGCTTATTATTTTAAACTTCATGATGCCAGCACATTAAGACTCATTTTCCTTGGAAAAAAATAAGTTGGCTTTAATGTCTTGCGCCAAAAAGGAAAATATTCCTTATATAGGCATTGGATCAAGCAAGCAAATTAATTATGTACCTATTCTACGTTTTGTGTTTGTACAATGATTTCATCTGTTACAATTTTATTATTGCAATTTCAGAATATGCGTGAACCTACCCAACTTCAAAACTAAATTTAAAGCCTTTTACGTTAACTGCCATAAAGAAGAAAATTCCCAGAAAAGGCTCGTCTATTTTCAGCATATTCCTCTACTAGATAATTTTAAAACAATTCCAAGACTTCTGTCTGACGCAGTTCAAATCAAAACGTAACATCATTTACCTGGACATAACTTAACATGACGTAGATATCGGCCGAGATCGCCAGAAATGTCCAATGCCTACCAGTATTGAGGGACCTCCGCAGTTATTAAGGTCTGGTACTTCGAGGAGTAGTTAGTTGTTGTGTGGCAGATCAAGTTGGGCTGGTACTGGTATCGGCGTCAATGTCACTTATGTGTTTAACCCGGCGAGTGGATGGAGGAAATGATGGATGAAGCAGCAACCGGGCCGTTGCTGAAACGTGGCAGTACGACGCGGAATTACATAGAGTTGATGGTACAATATTTTATATTTTTTAAGTAATACTGAACCATCTAATACCATTTATTTAGTTATTATTTTAGTGTTTTCGTTAAATAGGTACGAAGTAGGTGATTTCCTAAGGCTTTTTATATAATATCAAATGTAAAGTAGATGTCCTAATAATTGCCATAACTTTAACTTTACCTACTAATCTCCGATTAAGTTACGAGTATTCTGAGCCATGATACCTAAAACTGGGTACAAATTTTTGGAAAAAAAAAGGCGTGTGCATTAATGTGTAATTTATGATGACTTGAGATTATCAAGTGTTTAACCTCTAGACCTACTAGGATTCCCTGTGTAATGAAATACTAGACTTTAGAAAAGAAGTTTTTTAGAAATAAGTATACGGACTCGTTTAAGTCTAAAATAGGTACATAGTTTTTTTAAGTAGGTAATAACTACTCTGTAAATATCCCTTCGTTCACTCTGGACCCTCCGCGCGCACCAAATTCCAAATTGTTTTTGACTGACAGCTAAATGTAAGTTAGCATTGTTTGAGCGACGCACCGCAGGCTTCGGTTACCCGGCTCTTTCTATAATTATTTCTCGTTTCCAATATAAAAATACCCGAACGTGCCTCGGAAAAGTGTTGCGGCCGAATTGACTTTCAGTGGAAGTTTGCGAGTTACGATATAATAGGTATGTTTAGACTAGCTGGTGTCCGCGACTGCGTCAGCTCAGGAGTAGTATTTTGAGCAATTCTCGCAATATCTTTATAAATTGTAGCCTATGTGTTATTCTGATGTATACCTATGCTATACCTAGTATTGTAAAGTTTCATTGAAATCCATTCAGTAGTTTTTACGTGAAATAGTGTAGTGATGGATAAGTGTAGTAACAAACATTTATCCATCCATCCATACTTACAAACTTTCGCGTTTATAATATTAATAGGATTGTACCTAAATATTTTGTATATACTTACCTAATATGCTATCACGAATAACAATGGAAGTAATACCAAGGGAAGAACTGTTGGAGATTTAAGTTATTATCTCACTATTCTCTAGCAGTTTGTTTTAATACCTACTCCCTACATTGAAAATGTGACGTCACAATTTCACTATTAGTATTAAACCTGCGTTAAATTATAAGAATCACAATTATCTCCAAGTTTTCAAAACCTTTAAAATAAAAGTAATTTAAAAGTTTCATTTCAGCTTTAATTACCAGTGGCAGATAGTCCACTAGAATAGTTCAAAGTTACAGTTTGAGACACGGAGATGGAAACAAAGGAACGAATAGAAAGAAACTCATTTAAACTTTTCCGACATCACCCAAGATATAAAAGAGTGAAACTTTGTAATTCAATAAACCGATTAAAACGTTACCCAACTTAAAGCAAAATATATTACGACTTTATAACTGGAACATCGAAACACCATTCATATCTATAGTTCAATAACAATAAAGTCACACGAATACGTCCATACGTATGTTTGTTTTTTGTTATTTGACTGTATTGTAAAGGAAACTTTAAATTTAAAATGTTAACATATATTATTATCTAGATGTGACGTCATTTACGCTGATCAAGGCATTAGTGTATTTTCTTGTGTTGTGTTTCTTCATTTTTTAATCGTTGTAATGATAACTAATTTGTTATAACTAAGGATAATTAAAATTAATTAATAATAATTTAAAATTGTTTTTCGTTTCAGGTGAGTGCCTCTTACTGTTAAAATGAATGAAAATTGTAATTAAAATAAAAGTTAATTGTATATTTTATTTGTTTGTTAATTTTTATCCTTAAAAATGATCGCTATATATGCAAGTTAATGTTTAGTGGTCACTGCAACATATCGACAACAATACAATACAACAACACAATAGGGTAAAAGTCCTATCTGAGATCGT
Organism: Noctuana lactifera; assembly: GCA_018231305.1. Lineage (NCBI taxonomy): Eukaryota > Metazoa > Arthropoda > Insecta > Lepidoptera > Hesperiidae > Noctuana > Noctuana lactifera. The sequence continues at coordinate 3,639 of DWAV01002920.1, read as the reverse complement.
ACGTAGATGCGTTGCTACTCGTGGGTAGATACTAAGATGGTCGCTTCAAATTGAAGTATTGGCGGCATCCACACTTACCTACTCGTACTTGATTGCCAAACGGCGGGTTCAAAAATTAAGAATTTATAAAAATTTAGTAAAGATGCTCTACTTTTATAACGTTAAACTATAGGTACAATGTAGTATATTTTAAAAGTAAAAAAATATTGCTAATTGATGCTACTTACGATTAATTATTATCTTTAGGTATTATCACTTTAGGAGTTTCGGAATTTCATTTAAGTACCTACAAGAAACCTTTAGGTAGGTAGGTACTAGCTACGCTAAGGAGTAGTAATCTTCTTTAAATTAAGAAGGCCAAAACATAAGTAGAAGCTGGCAGAGCTATCTTACATTGAAAATAACAATAGTAAAAAGTTAATGATTAAACAACAGGTACAGTGACGTCACATGTCAGAGAAAAGCAAAGAATGTTTAGCATTAGAGCGAGCGTGTCGAAAGGGCAAGTTCAGTTTGACAAGGGGCGACAGTTTGACTAATGTGCTAACTGTCACTTTCTTCAAGCCGGAAAAGCGAGCAGAAATGAAGGAATTACCCAAGGTGGTAGATTATTTAGAAGCGTTACCTGTTTATCCAGCACTCATCCATATTTCAAATATTCAATTACTCCACCAATCTGCATTGGAGCAGCGTGGTGGAGTATGCCCCAGGCCTTTTTCGGTAGTGAGGAGAAACCCGTGCCCAGCAGTGGAATATAAAAAGAGTTGAAGGCATTCAAAGACAAATAATGTTATCTTGTAAACGACCTACGCTGCGATAAAATTGCAGTTCTTGATTTTTAGAATATCTACCTATCAGGTTAAAAGCATCTAAATTGTAGAGGTGATCTGAACAGATTTTTTTAAATAAAAGTAAAACGCTTCTATATAAAAGTAATAGCTGGTACAACGCCATCTATTGAGCGTTTGTGAGGTGGTCGCATTTGCTAAGTTGTGCGTTTTGGATGATCGTGGCGCCACTTACCTTCGTATTACCGAGCATTTGCGAGTTGCTTTTCAAATGCAAAACATCTCGTTTCAAGTATGGGAAACATTTTGAATGAATCTGTAAATTTTTGATAGTAAAAATAATAATTAAATATTATAAAGGCTTTAATTTTCTCTATTAGCCAGCTTTTTCTCTTGTTTGCATTAAAGCTAACATTTAACGTAACGAATGAACGAATGAATAAATGAATGAATGAATGCATGAATGAATTAATAAATGAATGAATGCATTTATTTGATAATAATTTATTACCATTAGAGCACGAAAAAGATGTATAAAGTTATTTTTTTACGTTTGTTTGTTTTTTTTTTACGTTCAGTTAAGAGGTCACTGCAACCCGTAATCAAATAGGACAATCGGTTCTCCTACTTTAGATCAGACGTGGAGGCGTTGCTACTCACATCCATAACAGATATACCTACTTACAAGAATTTCTTGCTTCATGGCGAGTTATGAAGGTCAGTGCCTAGGTAGGTATCATCCCCAGGGCCCAGGGTTCCGAATAAACTCACATGTTCGCTTACCTACCTACATAACACTTTTGGACATAGGTTGACAAAAAAATCTCTGCATATCTGTCTATACTACCTAATCTATAGTAATATAATAAAGCTGAAGATATTTTTGTTTGTTTCTTTGAACGCGCTAAAGTATGGAACTATCTACAAGTCAGATAAGAAAAATTCTTTTTGTGTATGATAGCTACATTCATGAGAAATTCTTACAATTCTTAACGCGGGTGAAACCGCGGGGCATAACTAGTTAAAAATTAAGGTTGTATGAACGAGCTAATTCTTGCGCTACCCTTGGAAGGACAAAAACATGTGCCTAAATACCTACCTCACCTAAGTACGAACAATACGAACATACCTACTTAAGTGAGTAACTTTACAAATATTATAGGTAAATGAAGTAGGTAGGTACGCGAATAATTGATTGCTATATAAAGCAGATTCATGTTTTGAAACGCAATAACTAGAGTAGGTACAAGATTTATTTAAAAAATGGTTGATATTATGTAAATACTAATGATAATAGGTACGTACGTTTACAAAGTAAATAACAATTCATGTGTAGGTACCTAGCAATTAATGTTTTTGGAGAAGTCGTCATACAGAAAAATATACTTATAAAATTACGAGTAGGTAGGTACCTACTTATCATCATCATCAATTTACTCCGCAGCATTCCCTGCACGTGTTCTGAAAGTTCTAAAGAAAAGAAAATTTGTATAATTTCTGAAAGTTTTCACGTGAAAACTCGCAAAGTTTCTTACCGTACCCCACTTTTCCAACTTGAGCCGCCAATGGGAGGCGTTCGCTCTACGCAGGAGGCCACGCCCACCGCGGTGCAATACGCATGCTTCCGCTGCAGCGCAATGACAGTGCCACAGCTCTCTCGCTTACTCGTAACTCGGATTGTAGAGTGCGGTAGAGACAGCGAGGGCATTTCCCGCGAATATTGCATGCATTTTTTTTTATATTCAATTGCAAATTAAGTGTTGAATTAAGTAATTATGTATTATTATGTGGAATCAGGAGTAGGTAGCTGGTCGTTACGATGTTAAGTAGATAGGTGCGGGAACGTTTTGAACAGCGGGTAGGTAATTAATCTCTGTTCCGTCTAAGATGAGCTTCAGTTTATACATTTTTTTTAAATTCCTCACGATTAACTAGCGAAAAACCCGGATAGTTGTCCTATTTTCAAAAAGCTCTACTTATAATTTAAAAAATTGTACATACATTTAAATAATTTGTACTTTGTAGACATAAAGTTGTACCTACGCTGTACGTGTAAAGTAGGTGCATATAAAGTAGTTAGTTATTAAGTAATAACAAGTTATAGGTAACATAACATGTACCTACCTACCTAGGTGGGTATAACAAAATGTACTTATACCTAATATGGGTAGGTATAACGCAGGTAGGTAGAGGTATTGTTGGCTGTTAGAACCTAGTTACCAAAATCGTATTAGAATGTTTTATTTTGCTACCCTTAAAATTGTTGATAGGTAGGTACCCAGAAACATATTCGTAGGTACCTACCCAACTTAACACCTTCCAATAAGTGAACATAAATTTCAACTAAATTAAGCAGATAACACCTACCTACTTCGCTTTTTCGAAATTCACCTCCACTCCCAAAGGACACTTTCGTGACAATGTGAAGGGTGACCATGATTTTAACAAGCTTTTTATTAAGGAAATTGCAAAGTTTGTTTAGGTGACTAAGCTACTAAGTAGCTTAGTCCTGTAGGTGACAGGAACTCATAAATGAGACGACATAGACGCATCGAGTTTGGGCTGGTTACCATTGCTGGACCTATTAAACATTATTTTTGTTATTTTATAAATTAGGTAGGTACTAGTTGTGCCCTGCAGTTTCACTCGCGTTAAGAATTATAACGTAATGTTTGATAGCCTATAACTTTCCTCATGAATGTAGCTATCATGCACAAAAAGAATTTTTCAAATCCGACCTGTAGTTCCAGAGATTAGCGCGTTCAAACAAACAAACAAACTCTTCAGCTTTATATATTAGTATAGATAACTAGATTAGATGTAGATGCTGCTTGCCTTCTACCCTTTTTTA
>DWAV01002919.1:0-10419 GCA_018231305.1 Noctuana lactifera | reverse complement strand
AGCGACTTTTTCTGATTTCTAAAAGTGCTTATCTTACTGCGACCATGTCAAAACTGTTAATTTATAATCTAAGTCATTAGTAGAAAAATTGCAAACATTTTAAAAACCAACCTTAAAAATCACGATTGCTCATAAAAAATAATGGTTTCGCTTTACATGTACGCTTTTGCACCAACTTAATGGCCAGGAGGCTACAAAATACAAAAATTAATATAGTTTTAAGTGACAAAAAGGCCTGAGAGTCATACAAAAATATCATTCGTTCGCCAAACAAAACAACTTCGACGTTGCAGAAGATTCACCTCAACTCAAGCATGGCATTCAAACATTTTCAACGCTTTACATTTCAACGGATATAAAGCAGAGCAATTTACCTTTAATGACGGACCGTGTAGACCTTTTTTTTCCAATATATTTCACGAAATCCCAAGTTTTTATGGAAACTGAAATACAGGAGGGTTAACGGAGTTTTCATTGCTTTTAACATCATAATATTCGTATTGCTCAGTCGTGCAATTTCAAGTTGATAATCCAGGGTTCGTTTAATGAGCCAAGTATTATCCAACGGAATTAACTCGAGTGGTCGCGTTGTGTTACATGTTTCAACGTGATTTTATAACTTAGTTTTGTATTTTCAATTTTTATCTGTTACAGTGAAAAAATCCAGAGACAAACCGTATTGCAAATAAGATCCCAAAATTAATGACCAAGTAGGATTTATCTACGTTAATTAGTGAGGATTTTATGGCCAAATTATTGATGTATTTTTATACTCACATTCGTTAAAATTTTAATACAATAAATTATGTCAACGTACCATACAGTAGATACCTAATAAATAATTCATAATAGTACTGGTCGCCAGAACCTACCACTTTTATTTCTCTTAAAAATTTGTGCCCAAATATATTTCTTATTAGAGTCAATAAAGCTCCTTTCTTCACCCGTTTAACTAAACAAAAATGTACCTCTACGTGCGCATCATACTAAGCAGATTCATGTAAACAGAACTCCAAGTGCAAATAATTGTGTAAATTGTATTTTGGTAGGGGAGGCTGACGGAGACACTTTATTTGAGGCAACCATCAGAACCAGTACCTACTCATGATCAGCAACGCTTCCACCTACCTCAAATAGAACTTATCTCCTGAGGTTAGATTCGCGTGTCCTTTTGCTGCAGTTATTAATTAACGTCACGCGGTCAGCCTGCTCGTTTGCTACTCATCAACAATAAAAAAAATTATATGCTTTATTACAATAACAATAACCTACGTAACAATCTACTCATTAACATGTAAAAAATAGTGGAGATTAAACAGACAATGTTTATCTCTACTCTCCATGCATGTTTCGACGCATTGAACCGAACTGTAACTTCATGCTACAGGTTTAATATTTATGCAGACCGTGTACTGAAGGAGTATTACACAAACGTGTAACGTGTGTATAACTTTGCCTTAACAATATTATTTTACTGCCTTTGAATCTAAATATAGAATAAAAATATTTTGCACTCATAGGTAAACTAGGACTGCATTTGTCACTATCAATAGTTTTTGTATTACGTTACCCGTCCCTATGTTAGTCTTGTGTTCACATAACCTGCAAAGTAGCGCTCTGCCGCAGTTATGAATGCGTCGTCATATTCCGTTTTGAAGGGCGGAAGGGCCGGCATAATTAGTCCTTAGAATGGCAACACCCCCGCGATTTTGCCTGCAATGTAGGTTGCAGATTAAAACAATAGTGTGTAGACAACCTTATTGATTTACTTTATTTAATTAAATGTCTAATATTCTCTCAACAAAATTTTACATACCTACACATATTATACTTTTGTAATTCTTACTTACAATTAAATACTAAACATTGATTAAAATTTTTTTAAATTATCGCTAACACTACTAGGTATCTCATTATCGAACATATAATCTCATTTCAAAAAATACAAATACATAAAAAATGAACAAAAATTCTTGTCGAGACTTATTAACTCATTTAATAATGTTTCCAAAATTACCATAAATTGTTATCCATTATTACCTACTACTTATGTGTTAACTACTTACTGTTCACGTAGAATAAATTAGTTTCATACTAACAAAAAACAGGTATATTTATGCGTGAGAACAGGGTAAGCCCAAGGGAGAGGAATGGAAGTTCTTCAAGTTAGGCTTGACAGTGCTAATTGAATGATATTACACATGGGCCTCCCAAATATCTTATCTGTTCATGTAATGCTAATGATATTTCGACAGCCACTATACGTTATATGTATAAAAATATACTTAGTAGATGCTCCTCTATAATTATATGTGTGTGTGTGCAATAATAATATTATCTAAGTAAGAACTAAAATACAAATGTCTATTTTAGATTCATTAAAAACGGCTTGAAAGAAAGTTTTTTGCAAATATCTTAAAAGAAACTTCAGTAGACGAAACGTGCGGAGTTCTCACGCTTTTTGCTTTGTTCTTCATAATGTATGTCTATAATTAGAAATCTACTAAAATATCTTTTAAAATGGTATGGTTAGTAAAATATTCCGATTAGATACTTAGGAGTATCTACCTACTACTACTTTGACAACATGCATGGCATAAAAATTAAATATACTATTAGAACTTATATGATACCAATAGATGACTACACTACAATAGATTATGGATGCATATTTTGGGATAGCACGAATCTGACCACGAATCGACGGATACTTTTAAAGTGAAGGAAATATAATGTCTCGTGTCTAATTAACATTTCGATTTTTGGTAATTAAGTATAAGTTTAATTGCACTGCAATTGCTATTCTTATCTTCTAAATTTGAAGTCTTCCGATTTTAGATTTTATCTCATAATAATTATTAATTATCTCATAATCACTATTATATTACAATATTTTTATTATTGAGTAGATACAGTAACTGTAAAGTGAAGCGACATCGTGATTAGGGAAATCCTATAAAACATACCTTTGTTCTTACAAACACTCTACAGTCCTGTTACAGGACAGTGCGGGTTAGTAAGAAGAAAAAGTCTTTATTCTGTTTTAGGCTTTAAGCTTGTTTTCACAATAAAAGCCCCTATATCATACACGAAAAACCCCACTGCAATTCGTAGGCAATCATGTAAATAAAATCTTATTTACATTGACACCAATCCGTTTTTAACCTTATTAATATAATTATTACATTTCTTTTTTGATTGCAAAGCGAAATGTTATTAAAATAAAATAATCAATAAAAATAAATAAATAAAAATATCGGCTCATACAATATAGAATAACACTAAAAAAAGGATTTAACTAAGGGAAGTATACTAGGAAACAAAAATGCAATCTTTAACAATAACTACTGATTTATACAGGTTTTGACTCATAAAACTCACAAATATTCAAGTTTTCAAGTTCCTCCATTATTGATTACGTGTGTCACAATAAGAATTATTACTGAGGCGTACATTTCTTTAACCGTGCCACCACATAAAATACAACTATTGAGCGAGGAAATGCAACCCGCATTCTGGGCACCTTGCCACATGAACTAGAACTTTTCAGTTTTACAATTTTAATGCTAACAGCCAAACGAAGAAACAATTTTCCTCAAATTATTGTTTTTGGAAAATTGACTTATGTGACTGGACTTAACATATTGTTCACTTATTTATTAAATAAGTCTACGTTATCGTTTTTATAAATGAAACAGGAACACTACCTCCCAAAAATAAATACAGTTATTAACGTTTGCTTTAAAGTTTATAAGTGCTTTGCGCTACTGTTCGTGACGGGGAATCTGTTGAATTGTCTTGATCGGATGACGCATCGCATTCGCAACACTAGATTACGCGTTGAGTTATTTACAGTTATTCTATCTGATCCCATATCCTATCAGCCCCAGTGTTCCCTAGATATTGCAATACACATATTAATATATGTATGTATGACACGTATGTGTAATTAGTGCATAATTCGATATTGTTTGATTTTGCCACAGATTATGCCAATATAAACCATTGGACCCTTTGAAACCTGATACAGCAACGTAATTATTACCCTCTGTTTATTATTGTAATAGTTGAGCACCACAGTTTTGTTTCCGCGATTTTAAAAGTAACAAAAATTTCATGTAAAAAATAACTCAAAAAATCAATAAAATTGCTAAAACATAAGCTTCATTTCTAAGTCCGCTTAAACAAGGAGAAGCATTAAAATTACAAAAATAAATGTTAATCATATTCTTAATTCTTTTTATTAATTGAACATGAACCAATTTCCTTCAGAGCTTAAATATTTTAGTTTGGTCATGATTCTCTCTATAGTCTCACAATATATTTTCTCAATCATTCTCTCTTTTTATCAAGTTTTTAGTAAAAATCAGTTTTTAAAATAGTTTCAAATAAACTGTTCTCCAAAATTTTGTTATTTTTACATTGTACATATAAGTAGGTTATTTCAAGTTCACAGACGGCCGCCTACATTTTGGGTAAACGTAGATAATAGGTAGGTATATTCTACAATAGTTTTACTTAATAACCCGTTATGGAGCATGATATTTGAGTCGCCAAGGCCTAATTGATTTTCAATCTAAACTTTACAGATGTAAAGGTAAGAAATATTACTTATAGATGATAGTACATAATATCAAAGGATGCTGTTTTATGAAAATTATTAATTATTATTTATAAATAATGTTAATCACACAACCACTCAACAACTGTAGATATATTTAATCATAAATGTATATAGATGCAAATAAATATTTTTGGTTTTTTTATTAAATATTTAATTCTTCCTGCAAGACATAAGCTCTCACTTGATAAATAATCATAATCTATCTAGGCGCAGAAAAACCTTGGTAATCTTTAAGGTATGGTAGTCACATTTTCTTCAAAAACCCATTCTGCGGATACCAATGGCGTGCTTCAGTGCAATTATTACCCTTGATATTTACGGAAAGTAATATTAGCATTATGTGAGTACTCATAATACCTAGTACAAAGCTATGTTACAGCAACTTTACTAAATTTAAGGTTAAATAGTTTCTATTAACTTGCATCTGAGTTTTAATTTCGTTTTCAAGTTTACAATTTCAATTTTAATGAGGTCACGTTACATTGTGTTAGGTAGTACCTATTCTGCATTATCAAGACAACACCAGAGTGTGTCGGCTAATTAGTTAAACAAAGCAGCGGGAACAATGAAATATTTGCGTTATAATACCGGCAAGCTTTTGTTTTGAAAAGAACGAAACAGGTAACAAAGGCACCACGTATCGATGCCTCGAGCAGTTATCGAGGAGCTGATTGATATAATAGGCAACACTGTTTTATATAGGGTAGGCCACTCGTTGAACTAGATGAATCGAGATCTGCCTGCACATCACCGCCATTTTCTGAAACGCCCACCATATCGTTTAAAGCCCAGCTTTTGACTAAGCCTGGCCATGTTTTGACTTATCGATTCTTTGGGTTGACCAAAGCACAATTGATCAAACCCTAATCTAAAGAAACCTTAACTAATCGTAACTAACCAAACCAAACCTAATATAAAAAACTTAAAATGAGTCGCGAAACCCAACTATACCTACTCGTATATAACGATGTGGCCAAGAGACAAGTGACTGGTTAGGCAAATCAACATTCAATTTAGTTTTTGTTTTAAATTAATTTCATATTCATATTTCTATTTCGTATGAAAGTGCAGAAGTCTTTTATAAAAACTACGTTGATAGCCCCTCAAACATACGGACAGCTTTAGGTAGGTATTTAGAAATCTTGCAACTTTAAAATTGCAGCGAATAAAGTACTTCAGATGTTTTCAAGCATTTCCATTTAAAAAGTTTATTCATGTTTTACTGTAACGAGCCACTGATATTTTAAAGATAGCATCTATTTTCGTGAGTAAAGTTTATCAAACAACTGGAAAATAAATTGAGTGGGCTACAAAGCTTGAAAAACATATCGTGTAGATTTAAAAAAAGATTCCTAAAAAGGAGGTCATCAATTAAACACATACAGATGTTGGTACGTAATATTAATAGAACTGCAAGATATTCACACACAATTGTCTAGGCCATTCTTTTTATTGACTTACACTTCAACTTCTTCCAGCTATTATTATCCGCCACGTCTAAACAAACTCACAATATTCGGACACTATCTTTATAATAAAAATATATCATATGCTATGAAACGAGAAATATTTAAAAAAATATATAATATTTGTACAATTGACCCCAAATCTCAGTACTAAATTCCGTATTACCTACGTTCGTAATTAAATTAAAGTTAAACTTCCCTGTCCTCTTGAACGTTTCTCAGCAAAGTAACGAACTAAAGCATTTAGTAATTCGGCAAGAGACACTTTTGTACATAATTTAAGCAATGTTGTCTAAAGAGAGTAATAAACATAGTCAACGCGCGAGCAAAGCCGTCGTCTGAATTCTCTGTTAATTTCCTTTTTTAATTTAATGAGACATGAAAGGGATGTAATAATTAGTCTACGATTTGAACTTGTTTCTAACCTAACACACGACCTAATTATCGAAAGAGACTTTACATCTAATTTATTTGAATTCTAATAGGAAATTAATCCATTTTGTAATTGAGTAATTGAAGTTCAATCGAAGCACATCCAAGTAACACGTGAATACTAACTATGGATAGGTTATTTATTATATAGGCATGAACAGATTCCATACTTCATAGATAATTATACCGTTTATTTCTGCACAAGGGCTCGGTTATTTTAAATATCTCGTAAAATCTATTGCAACTAAAATAATCCAAAAAAGTAGGTAACGATTAAATAAGACGTAGTGACAGTTATGCATTGAATGCGTTAACCTTAGGATTAGGAGGGTTAGTAATTAAACATTAGAATAGTTTCGAATTTTATTTAATAAATATAGCGATTATGGTCCATAATATGTACAACTAAATTTATTCTATAAAAAATTAACCATATTCTAACAGATAAAACAGTATAACTTTGTTTTGATACAAAGTTTTTGTTAACTAAGTTATGTTAAATATTGTGTTAATTTGTAAATGGTTTGTGGTACAGTTCAAAATTGTTTTGGTTATGTAACTGACGCGTTAAGATTATAAACGAACAGTTATTACACTGTTACGGTGACTTAAGTATTTAATAAACAAAACAGGGTAGGTATACATTAAAGGTATTGAAAAAAGTTAATAAGAACACATAAAAGATAAAAATGTATGTAGTTCTATCATATCTAGTTTTCCTTAGAAATATTTTTAAATAACAGAAAACCGCCAACGCAATTCAATAAGACCTTTATAGTTTTACAGCGAAAACAAAGTCTGTTATTATTAAATTTGCTACAAAATGTTTAATTTCAATCAAAAAATAAAATTAGCTTTTCCATATTATCAAAACGATGTTTTCCTGACTCACGGAAAAAAGTTATGACAGCTGTATTTTACTTTTACCTTCGCCTGATTATTAACAAAAGACTAGCCGTATAAATGTAGATACCAAACACATTTCAAAAAAAATGTTATTAAGTTTTTTTTAAATGAATAATCTGATACGTTTACCAGTAATTGTCACATTGCCTATAAGGGCAACTGCAAAAATACAAGTAGGTACATACAATTTAAGAGAAAACTGCAAGAAATATGATATTTCCATGAAATCTTGATGACCTATACAAATATACAGGTCTCGTGTTTTATAACCTATATCGCTATAGAATATTACTACAAAAAGCATCTTTGCATTCTTAATTGACCGCCTTTTTAATTACAATATTTTATATTTATATTAAGCACAAAATGTTTCTTAAAATTCCTACGCTCTTATATTTACAAGCCTAATAATTTTCATTGAACTCAGTCTATAAATAGTAATACTTTTATTAATTACTTGTGTTTCGCTTCCAACTATACAATTATATTTTTCTAATACATTTACGAGTACGTCATCTCTAATACAAGCATTAAGATTAAAGATATTATGTCGATGCAAATAATATAAGAATATTAGTAATGCTACATTTAATTACATACTTATTATCTAAGTACAGGCATATCAATATTGACTAGTTAACAGAGTAGGAAAATAATCTCTACAATTGTTCTAATCCTAATAGATTCCTATATTATACCTACATGAAAATAAATTGATATGTTAGGTTTAAGAAAAAACATGATTATTTTTACATTATTCGTGTAAACATGTGAACAGAATAAAAACAATTCAGAGTTACAAAAAATTACATTATTTTACGCAATTTTTGCATTTTAAACTTCCTTCAGTACCTACCTACACAATAATTATTTACTAATTTTTCGTGGCATATTGAAGAAAGCATACACCAAAACATTAGTTTCCATATACCTGTATTATAAATGCAAAACTATTAAATATATTATACTCTTCTACTTACATACGATCTTACAACATGATGTACATTCTTCTTGTATATCGGAATCTTTTCTCAGAGCAGGCACAATTTCGACAAAAGACTGACGCAGTACGTACGGGCAGTTTCAGCGCAAATTCAGATCGACATGTTACAAAGAAATTGCATTAGGAAAGAGTACTGCCTGCTGGACAAGATTAAGGAAGGGAAGTATACTTTTTACATTTATTTCAATAAGTTTACCAGATATGTATATAATAAAATGAATTTATATTACGTGGTGCAATAAGCATTACACACTAAGCCGCACTTTTTGAATAAAAAACGTAGTACTTAATAGGGCGCTGTGCTGTGGAAGTCTAAAAGAATAATAAAGACGTCTATTTCTCAAGTTGATAACAAGAACAGTGGCATAATTATTTATTCTTATCACTTTCTTGACTGCAGTCCCTTTTGATTAACTAAAGTGTCTTAGTATAATATTGATGATGACAATAAAGAAAATAGTGCCATGAAGAGAATAAGTTTCAATTAATAAATTTACGGTATTTTTTTTTAAATTAAATCTCACGGAAGAGTCAGAGACAAAAACTGATTTATTATTAGGTAAGTAGGTATATATAAATATATAAAAATGAGATAAATAGGCGAAACTGAAAACGAAATTTAATTCTAAACAGGTAATAATGTTATACCTACAATTAAGATAAGCCCTTATTAAATTGTAATTCACAGTACAACATGTTCTATGTCATTTATTATTACGTCGGATTCCTTTCAAAAACTATCGATAGCAGTGTGCGTAAATGCCTTAGACACTATCATTGTTGAAAGCACTAATGGTAACAAAAAACCACAATAAAAGAGATCCTTTGAGCCCGCCTTGTTGAAATCTTGTAATCTGAAATCTGATAACATTTTGCTAATTAGACTTTACATGTTTTTTCGACGAAATAATTTCTTTTGACCGTTATGTAACTAATTTCATAACCCTTATTAGAGTATTCGAAAATTAAGGTTTGTAAAAAAATTCCTGGAAGAAACCGCCGCCAAAAGGAATATTTTATGCTAAGAAACACTTATTATAATTAAAAAATGTAGATACACGAAAAAACTAGTAGTATCAGTATTGAACAAGAATACTTTGAAATAGTAAAAGAAAATATAAAGTGATAATAATGTAAGTTCAAAAATAGTAACTCTAAGTAATATAAGTATCAAAAATCTAAAAAAGAAACATCATAAAAATCTGTTCAGACGTTCTTGAGTTATAAATGGTGTAACTATCCCGACTTTGTTTTATATAAAATGTTTGATTTATTGATTGATAATTACAACTAAATATCCAATAAAAATAAAACAGGAATCTATGTAGGTATATACAGATATTCTAACAACGTACCTACCTACCCACGGAAAGTCACACGTGACATTTCCGTGTTATACCTACTTACATATACTTCTGTACGTAATATATTACTTTGATATGAATTTGCGAAGCCAAAACATAAAGACCATCAACCTGACATAATACTCACAAAGTCAGTGAAAGGATTTCAATATCGACAACTAAAGGCACGGATTGATTGAAGTGAGGTCCACTATTTCTTTCCGCAACTTATTAATGAAAGAATAAAAATTTAACTTTACTAGAGCAAGCTAATAAATAGGACGAGATTTATGCTTGAATGATAATATTGGTAAAATAAAAATTGTTAGAATGCAAAAATTCAAAATCAAACATTTTTATTCATCGTTAGGTATTAGTATACACACTCGATGAACGTCAAATAAGTTAATACGCTACATCGCGCCTTTTGGCTACCGTAGGCCGGGAGAAAAATACCGGCGAGAAAAAATTCTCGTCACTCCTTTAAAATCATGTGTATAAATCACAAATTATTAACTACAAAGTATTGCTTTAATTATTCATATTGTTAGGCAAACATTTTTAATGTTTTGATATAGGTAGTATTATTATGAAACATTATACATACCCTGGGTGCCATACGGGGTGCTTTCCGAAGATCGATCT
>DWAV01002918.1:0-10419 GCA_018231305.1 Noctuana lactifera | reverse complement strand
ACCGATATCAAAGATTTTTAAGGTTATAGCGCTAACGGCATAGTACGAGTTTTGACTTAAGAAAAACGTGATCGAAGTAACCATCATGACATACATTACTGTTAAAAGTTGGTTTTTACCGACATGTTTTGTAAGTATTTTTCGCGATTCAATATGATTCATATCATTAAATTTTCTTTGAGATGATGACGCTTTTATTCTGCTTTCCGACGTATTAATTTTTGGAGGCTTTCATGCCAATGTGGACTGATTGATGGATTCTAGGTAGGCTGTGTAGAATAGGTATATGCGATAAATGTGTTTACGTAAGTATGGTTCTATATTTCGTTAATCTTTAAAGTTAACATTTCTTTTTTGTATAATGTAACGTTCAAGGTTTTATTGAGATCAATATTGAGTTCCCTAATAATATTCTCGTATATTTTGAGTCGGGTATATTAAGTCGCAAGATCTTGTCTGAAAAATATTAAATTACTTGAGATAGGTATAGATGGAACGATATTAAATAAGTTGAGTACAGACAGACGTAGTTGTAGTAACAGACAAAAGTGTCCTCCAGCAATCCTATTTAATATAATAGAAGCGTACCTCAGGTGACATTCTGCGCTTAATGTAATACGTCCATACTGATTGAGCCGTGGTAGCTCCACGGGAATGGGTACGGGAACAGCTGTGGCTGAATTATGCAACGGAGCAATGTCCCATCCAATCTAAGTCAGTCTTCGCGGTAATATTATGAAGTAGCGGTTACATTTTTGGATTTTTATTTAGGATTAAATGCTCAGCCTGCATGCTCGTTTGCTACTCATAAAGGATAAAAATAATCTAAAAGTAGCTACGGTTACAAGCAATCAGTCTAATAGATTCCCTGTACGTTTGAAAAAACGTAGCTGAAAGCTGTGAGAAAAAGCAAACATCACTTATCCTGATTCGTGCGCTCGCCCCATAGTTCGCTCCTTTTACGTTCATCAATGATTCATTGCATGCATAAATGAGTCATAATAACATATGCTTCAAGTTTTCTGAACCATCAGCGAATTGCTCTGAATTTATTTGACATCGTCAAACAAAAGACGATTCTGTTTTTACTAGTCGTTTTGAATTTTAAAATAGGCGTCACTTTTTGGTGGTCCCTCTGATATTGACCCTCTTAATTAATTATTAACTATAAGTCTTTGACTCATCGCAAAATTATAATCTACTCGTATTATATTCTTGTTGGATGTAAATAAATCTAATAATCGAAATTAAAACCATTCTTTTAATTCCAAATTTTATCAATTTTATACAAGTTATTTTGAAATAACTCTGAAAGTTGTTGCTTGGTGGTTTAGGAAAAGCACATAAATACATGTAGGTATGTATAGCTACCCCACATCGTACGCAATCTAAAAGTTGTAAGAATGTTGTTGGTTGGGAATTCGACAATTCCCTTTTGCTGCGGTTGGTGCCGAACTTGAAGAATTCAGCTAACTTACGAGTAAACATACTTTTGCACAAACGTCTAAAAGTTTGTATGAAAAATCATTCGAGAACTTTTAATGCAGACGTAGGTACCCACAATCTGAAAGTTTCATGCAAAATATAATTTCATAACTCACGTGCTCGTCAAAGGCTTTAAATATCTTGTGTTAAAATATTTTAATCTGATATCCTAACTCCGTTGAATAATTTCAGTACATTTTTTTTATTTAATCTTTATCATATCAATCTTACGCAATATATACAATACACTGACGTCACGGTAAGACAATTGCGAAAATTTAGCTGCAGCACTGGATAAGGTAGCTTGATTGGTAAAAGCCTTAAGCATTTTTATGTCATAAAGCACATATAGTTGTGAACGCTTTTTCAAAAAAAGTACCTATAACATTACAGTATGTTTAATTTTTACTACTCGTATAATTTCAATTACCTACAATAATTTATCATGATACATAACTCATTTGTTTTGTAAAAAAAAACTCGAAAATACATAACAAAGCTATATATAGAAAAAAGCAAGAGAACTAATCCCAGAATACATCCGAAGCTAAATTAGGTGTTGGCGAGCGTTAGTCAGGAGCACTGTAAAAATTCTCAGGGGCATTACCCCACATTAGGGTCACCACACATTTAAAATAAAAAAGTAATAAAATAAGCTGTGCACGTATTTCATGTGCCTGTTTTTTTTTAATACTTCAAGTGGTATACATCGATAAGTCATGCTTTCAGCTCCGTAAATACACAGATTAAAAATGTATGTGAAAGAGTAAATTTTTAAGGGTTTCAGATTGAAGTGTCTCACAAAACTCAAGTTTTATGGTTTCAGTAACTTTCGTACTCATATAAATTTAAAACTACTAGTTGCTTATGTATACAGCAAGAGAGAAGCAGACGGTGTTGCAGAATTCTCTTTACATAATATGTAAATCTACACTTTCAACTACGAGTATATTAATGGTCTCATAACTTATATGCAAATGTAACTGATTCGATACAAGTTAGCTAATCTACTAGTTCGCCATCACAATACAAGTATAACATAAGTTCCTTCGACAAACTTCACCCATTCCAATTTTTGAACTTATATCGACTAACCTGCTCCGCAAATTGAAACGTAGGTACCTAACTGCAAACGAAATAAAATTCAATTCGACGGAATGTTATACGGGAAAATTCAACTTCTTTGTATGATGTCTCTACCTATATTAGATTTGCTTCTTAAAGTTACTGGCTTCTGAGGTTGTTGAGCCGAATCTATTGGCGATTATGAAACGATGGCATTTCAAATACATATACGAGTAAAAATAATATTTTCGATATGGAACCTGTAAAATTTAATCATCTCCCCGATAGTCTAATCATCATTAAATATTATAATTATATTTCGTGCATTCTTACTAGGTGTTTACCTGAAAATAGAAAGTAATTCACAACACAGTACGGAAAATGTTACTAAAAATATTCAGCGTTTTATTACATTTTATTTCAAGAGCCAGCTTAAGTACAGAGAGCTCCGGGCGGTCCGTTAATTGACTTGTAAAGTGGTTCTAGAGTTTTATTACTCGAATATTTATGCAGGAAAATTATATATAATTTATTCTTCACACACAATCTTCTATGAGAAAATATGCAAAGAAAAAACAGTTCAGTATTAAGAATATTGCGTGCACTAAGAGTGTGTTTGGCATAGATAATGTTTGTATAGAGAATGGTGGAGTTAAGCGAACTTGTATGACATAAAAAAATCATTGAATTCATTCAAATAAATATTTTTATAAAGAGTAATAGCGCGAACACAATTAAATAACTCACCCTTTTATTTAATTGCAATTCTTACCAAGGATTTACCTCAATTCTAAAAAGTATCTAAGTTACATTTTTATCTGCCTCCTAATATTTTATGGATAAGAGAAATTGTCAAACCGACCATTGAAGCCTACTGGGACCGCTACTTTCCTCGTAAAACCACAGCTTTGCATATTTAAAGGCCAAGCCATATTTAAATCCACACCAAGATCTCTTGGAATGTAATCGTAAAATAGATGTTAAAAGTTTAATAAAATTTCCTTTTAGAGTAGATGTATTTACTCGTATTTATCAAGTTTTTCGACGTGATACAAAATGCGCAAATAATATGTGTTATGCATTAGTGTACTACTAGTGAATATTAACGATTTTAACCGCGTGTAAGAGCAGTTTTATAGCCTAAGTCTCGGCCAATTCACCTGACTATGTTTTTATAGCTTTTTTTGCAATAAATGTTTGACGTGATTCCGTACCAAATGAAATTAAAAAAATAATCATACGCCGGAAAGATAGTCTTATGACAAGGTCTTGTGTTATGGAGAGTGAAAAAATGCCTCAAAATCCATTGCGTACCAAATGTAGCAAAATGCTGATGTTTCTTTAGTTAGTTGGCCGGACAGTCCTGAAATTCTTTAGCTCAAATCATTTATCTTTAGCAGATGACTTCACTATCTTTGTTGTCGACTCATTGTTTACTTGCGGTTTCCTTACGCTATGCTCCGAAGCGAAAATATTTCAATTAGTTTCAGGAAGCCCTGTCAGTCAGCTAGTTCAAAAACATTGTGTAGTTTTAGTGATAAATTAGGATTAGGTATATGATGATATTCTACATGAAGTACTCGTATGTACAATGCACAAAGTTCTGTTACTCTCTTGTTATTTCTATCTTGTATTACGTAAAGTTGTGTGATCAAGTAGATTATTAGCACTACAATAATTTACACATCGGAATCTTTTCATTATTAAACAAGCTTTTCGAGGTACCATCAAACACTCACACTCATCAAGCGGTGCAACACACCACACTAAAGCCTGATTGCGTTAATTATGCATGTGTTGTGTTTAAACGCTCGTGTATTTGTAATTTGAAAACCGATAATGGAAACTATTGAACACTAAGTATTCATTTGTTTAACTTCGGCATCTAAAATAATAAATTTGCTATTAAGCGATGCAACAAATTTGCCTGCGATAATTATAATTACACCAAACCATTGCATAATAATAATAATTAATAAATACTTTTGTCACTTGTAGTAAAAAATGTTCACATCTCTAAGAACAGTTTGTCTTTTGTACATTTTATAAATAACGGTTATTGTAAGGTAACGGTTATTGCTATAAGTGGTATTATTAGGTAAGGCATTTAAATGCAAAAGTAA
Organism: Noctuana lactifera; assembly: GCA_018231305.1. Taxonomy (NCBI): domain Eukaryota; kingdom Metazoa; phylum Arthropoda; class Insecta; order Lepidoptera; family Hesperiidae; genus Noctuana; species Noctuana lactifera. The sequence continues at coordinate 5,746 of DWAV01002918.1, read as the reverse complement.
AACTAAAAATAGATTTCAAACGTTATAAAAATTAAAAAGGAAAAAGGTCAATAGCATTTATCTATAGGTATGTGTATTTACAATCACGCAAAAAGACCGTACGTATAGAGCCGAAGGTAGTGAAAGCTCATTGACAAGCCAATGTCCTTAGTGTAGAGAGAGCTGCCTATAGTTATTATACGAGTACCTTTCAGGATGGAGCAGCGCAGTCTCTCGGGACTTCGATAATTATATTTTCAACATCAACAATACTCTGAAGTGGGACGCGGCATTTTTTGTTCCTATGATAAAAATAATCTCTTGCTCGCAGACCCAAGTTGAAAAATTATTTATATATACTTAAACTTTTCAATAACATTTATACAAAACGAAATCTCATTGAAAAATCGTGGAAAAATATTTCTGAAAAGAATATTTCAATTTTCCTTAATTAAAAAATTCTTTTTTATTATTAAAATACCAAACGAGTAACCTGAGGACACTGCCCCAATAACTTAGAAAAGTAATTGGTGCGTACCTTTGTGGTTTGAAACCGGTTCTCTCGAATAAAAGGCCTAATTTGTAACCACTGGGCTGCTTCAAGGGCGTAGCAACCTTAATACAAAACTAATTTCTTTCAGTACCTAGATTCGATGATAGGGCTATCAGACATCATATGTCTCGTACACAGCCACCAAGGTGTCAGTTATTGCGGCACGCGTACCTTCACCCTTTTATATACCCTTGTCACTTCTGTACGTGGGGCTCGTGATAAAATAAGAAGTGAGTTTTAACTTTCTTTTTGACCTTTTTCAGTATTAAGAGAACGAAACAAAGACTTTAAGTAAAGTACGTAGGTACTGTAAATACAAAGTTATCTGTCTATCTCCTTGTCGAAATAAAAATGACTGCAGAATAAAATATATAGGTATATAAGAACTGTATTAGGTTTTAAAAACGAAATCCATCTTAGTCCTCATGAGTAACATTCTCTCATCCACGTCAGATAGGACTTCTATCCTATTCAAATTCACGCGCATAATTAATGCAATTAGGATGTGATGCATCGGGCTTTAATTCATCTACATTTAGTGGAATTAGCTGTTATTCAGTGTATTCAGATCCGAATTTCATTTGAAATTTAAGCATTTATTTAGGCTCAGTGACGTACCTAGTAGTATCGCATGGGTGAAACTGTATGAGGTTGAGTTAACGTGGACGTAACCTAAGCTAGCCACGAATGAGTCTATGGTTTGCAATGATGATCACTTTCCATCAGCCTCTTACGGACCTGTATCAGCAATGTGGATTATGTTTGATGATAATCTCAAAATAAACATTACTAAAACGAGCTCATCGCAAGTGCGACATCGTTAGATACATTTTCATAGTGAAATAAGAGAAATTCTTACCTGTATGATTTTTCCCGGTTGCATTTATATCACGTGCTGTATAAAATGAGATTGCAGAGGAAAGATAGCGATAAAATCCAGATGCCGTAAAGTCCTTTTATGGTACTCGTCTAAAATACAACGGTAAGAGCGATTTAAAATCGAAATGTTCGAGTTTAAAGCCCCGTTTTACACCGACATTTCGCGCACTCTGCAGCACATAATATTACAACCGAAGAAGCCACTGACTGTCAATTAAAGAATATTTATACAGGTTAATCCTACTTGAAGATTTAAGGCGATCATCTTGTCTTCATACTTAGTAAAATACCTCGACCTCGTATAAGACAAGTTTAGGTATCCTATTTCATTAACATTGTATTTTTAATTGTTTATTCATTTTGTATTATGGTAGTTAGGTGCAAACTCAGCAATGCTCGAGGTTTCACCCGCGTTAAGAATTGCAACATAACGCTTGATAGCCTAAGCCTTCCTCGATAAATGGACTATCTTACACTAAAAGAATTTTTCAAATCAGTCCAGTAGTTCCTGGGATTAGCGCGTTCAAACGAACAAACAAACTCTTCAGCTTTATATATTAGTACCTATAGATATCTGAAAATATCTGATACCTGTGATTTATCTGTGGCGCCAGTAGACGCTACAGAATACTGTATTTCATTGGTACGAAACTCATTTGGAGTTGCGCCATAGGTGCTCCCAAGAGGCCGATTCATACCCAAGTCGTGTCAGTTTGAGCACAATAACAAAATTACAATATATTAGAAGAAACAAGAGTGTTTGAGCAAAACACTTTGCTTCAGTTGCGCGAACTACGACTTAAAAGAATCACATTACATATCTTGAGTGATTTATCGCTTTGTTTTAAGTTGTTTGATGATAGGTTAACAGTAGGTGAATAAACAATATCACGACAACAATGAAAAAGGAATATTTGTAACGAAATAGAAGAATTATTATTACAAACCATTAATGTACGTTTTCAATTCCACAATATCCTCGTGAAAACAAATTTAACTTTGTCACTACTAAAACCACTCTGGCATCTAGAATTCTGGACGAACAAAAGACTTCTTAAGCAATCGTAACAAGCCGAAGTAAAGCTTTACTTAATAATAATACAATTGTACCGAACAAATGCAAATTCACAGTAAGATTTATATTTATGAGAACGAACAAATAGCACGAAAGAGCGAAATTCATAATCCACTAAAATGATAAGACCATGGTATTAATGGAAAATGTTCGGCAGAAGACGCCTTTCAAAAAATCGATTCGATTATATTTAGAATGTTTCTATCCCTTCTTTTGAATGTTTCTTCTGGTAATTAATACATTTAATGTCATAAGTCAATCTCTCATTGGCATTCTCCAGACTTTTTAAATATTGTGGATAGAAAAGCGTCGGGAAGATCCTAAAGAATTCATATAACAAGATTTACCATTTTTCTCGCTAAGTGTTAATGATATTCCCCTGAAGAATATACCTTTCAGAAACCTCATTGCTAAGCAACTCCATCGCGTACTTTACATAATATAGTTTGTGGTGATAACCGAAGATCGTTGCCGGCGGCGGCCACTTACGGGAGACGATTTTGAGAGATATTGGTCTCTACTCAATCTTTTACTTACGGAGTTTCTACGTCGGTTAATAAAATGCGTTCAATACCTAGGTATATATACTAAACTTATTCATTGTCGAATGTCATAGGCATTTAATCAAACCCTTTCCTTCCCTGTCAAATAACAATATGATCTTATCATTATTGATTTTTAGAATTACTTTTTAGATTTTTTATTATTATTATTAGGAAATGTATCTAATAGATACATTTCCTAATAATAATAATAATAAAAAAATCTCAGTCACGTATAAAAAGCAAGTTCCATTTTCTCGCTGAAACTAGATTCATCAAGTGTTTTTCAGATGCTTACAATGAAAACCAACGAACATTCGAATACATAAGAAGTGTAAGAACATAATATAACGACCACAATCTTCCCATCGTAGAGGATAATGGAACAAGAAAATTGCGTATCAAAAGGCTCAAGTCTGTCTACAAAATGGCTTAGCAAAAAAAGGGCCAAATAAACGCAAATTGCGTCGATCTACGTTCTCATCAGTAGTAGTGCAACTTTTAATAATTATAAAATATCATACAAATAAGGATAGCAACCAAGTTTTAATTACTAATATCAAATTTATACCTACCTATAGGTGGAAAAGTTGTCAACAGTAGCCCTATCACGAAGTGTCACGAACATTTTACAAATCAGTCATCGAGTAGTAACTAGCATATGGATAAAGTGACGGTACGTAACACGATTACTTAACGTAGTCTTTATTATTTGTGATAGGGCTACAGGGGTGATCGTGTCTTACAAGGTTTAGCACTGATTCATGAATTGACTGGTTGTATGATTATGAAAGTAGGTGTACTCGTATCTTTTTTATATTTGGCTTACTATGTTTTGAAAGTTCGAAATTTATAATATTCAATCTTTATAAAAATACTTAGAGTAAGAAAGAAGTCCTGAAAACATGCTAATATTTTTTAGTTACTAAATTTAATATACCTAACTCAGTTTTTAGTAACACTGCATACCCTATAAGTAAGGTATTTTTGTATATGAACATTTACAAAAGCCGCCGAAAATTCAGCCTGTTTTATACATGACAGTGTTTTCGCAGTATAATATCTTTCCCAGCTCATAGAAAATTTAAACGAATTAAAATAATTGCTTTTCGCATTGTCCTTTATAATTTCCTCTGGACCCTAATTTCGTCCCTTAACTCTCTTAAATGTCGTCGCTAAATATTCTATTAAATTCACAAAAGCAGATTTTGGCTTATTAAAAAAAATTGCTGGCGACATTTTAGCTCTTATTAGAAAATAATAAATTCAAAATATGAGTCAACAAAAACGAAGGCGCAGTTTATTATTATTAATGGCTTAGCCAAAATTACCTTGCCTATAAAAGAAATATTATCAACTTTTACAAGCAATCATGCCTTACAAAATACAGACATTTCATTTCAAGTTTTTGATTGAGACTTTCGAATTGGCCTTTGAGCAAGGGCAATGTAGGTACTTTGTGTGGAACATCAATCTCTCTTTCTTCGAAACATCGCGATAAAACTTAGCAAAAGATTCTTTGAGAACACGTTCAGTGGAATAAAACGAATGGCTCTCTCTATTCTTGTCTTACAAAGGTATAATAAATAAACGATATCAGATTAGGGTTGTTAAGTGATTGATATACCTACCTACGAGTACTTTGCCTTTAATAAAGATCACAAACGCAGAAAAATGAAGAAATTTATTATTAGGTTATGTCATAAATAATGAAATAATAATAATGTACCTTACGTTATAAAAATGAATTTAAATGTCTGTTCTAAAATAGGTACATTCGTCTACTTTTGATAGGTCTATATTATTATGCATAGGTATTTTCTAGAAAATAAATCTTTCCATAAGCTATATTAAATTAGACAAAACACATTTATAATGTGTCCGAGATGTATTACCTCCTTTGAACATTGTTCTTTGACTGGAGATAAAACAATATTTAAAATGTTGAGTCACGAAAACAAGTATTAATAAAGATAAAGCTGTGCTGCGCCGTTTTTCTCAACATTTTAGTCATACAAATGCTACAAACTTTAAATGACTTTTTCACGCTGTCACAACTATACAAATTTAACTACGTCGACGCTCAGCTATGTTGTCTTCTAGAACTTCCTTCGAGAGATACAAAATTGTGAGAAATAAGATTTTACATTTAACAATTTTCTAGTTACTTTAATGTTGTTATCGTGAGTTTGCGCGTAATATAAGTATCCGTAGTAATATAAGTAATTTAATAAGATTCTTTGTAGAAATTCCGTTGGATGCTCTTAATAACAATACGAGTATATCGGTAATTCAGAAAGATACCATTCAACCAAGCCACAGTCGCTTCATAATTTGCTACTGGAGTTCATAATTGAAATTCATAATTAATTGGACCAAAGAATCGTGTTGTCCCATATAAACTTTGCTCGCTCTTAGGGGTAGAATTTCGACAAATCCTTTCTTATCGAATGCCTCCGTCATACGAAGAACACTCCGTCCAAGTTTTAAGTTTCTACGATCACAGTGATTTGAGCTTTGCGTTGATCATTCAGTCATTCATTCAGGACAAACTAAAGGATTTTATATGTATAGATAATTATTTATCGATTATAACTAAGACTTTGTTATTCCTGTTTCCTGCCATCTATGTATATGTATATACTAGCTGTGCCATGCGGTTTCACCCGCGTTAATAATAGTAGCGTAATGCTCGATAGCCTATAACCTTACTCATGA